>JAHRHZ010000048.1:1841894-1852457 GCA_024137785.1 Ginglymostoma cirratum | reverse complement strand
CCACACCTTGTTATCTCGGATTCTCCAGCATCTGCAGTTCCTATTATATCCAGTCTTTGGTCAGTTCATTTGTTTAGCCAATTTCTCAAAGGAAATGAAAAAGGCTTCTACATCTTTTTTATCAAATTTTGGTAATGTTTGGACATATTTGTAGATATCCCTACCAGGCTGTTGTCTATGATAAGTTTGCTCATCATCACTTCTATCTTGTACTTTTACTTCTGTAATCTGAAGTCTTTTCGCTTCAAGTGGAATACTGCGTACAGTCCTGGTCGCCACATTACCACATTACCAAAAGGGTGTGGATGCTTTGGTGAGGGTGCTGAGGAGGTTCACCAGGATGTTGCCTGGTGTGAAGGATGCTAGCTACAAAGAGAGGTTGAGTAGATTAGGGTTATTTACATTAGAAAGACAGAGGTTGAGGGGGGACCCGATTGAGGTCTACAAAATCAGGATAGGTATAGACAGGGTGGATAGCAAGAAGCTTTTTCCCCAGAATGGGGGACTCAATTACTAGGGGTCATGATTTCAAGGTGAGAGGGGAAAAGTTTAAGGGAGATATGCGTGGAAAGTTCTTTAGGCAGAGGGTGGTGGGTGCCTGGAACGCGTTGCCAGCAGAGGTGGTAGAGGCAGGCACAATAATGTCAATTAAAATGTATCTAGACAGATACATGAATGGGCAGGGAGCAGAGGGATACAGATCCTTGGAAAATAGGCGACAGGTTTAGATAGAGGATCTGGATCGACGCAGGCTTGGAAGGCCGAAGGGCCTGTTCCTGTGCTGTAATTTTCTTTGTTCTTTGTTTATCTTTTCCAACTCGTACATCCTTTCCCTTTCTTTCTCTTCTGCCCTGGCTATCCTTTCTTTCTCTTCAGCTTGGAATCTTCTTTCCCTTTCTTTTTCTTCTGCCATGGCTATCCTTTATTCAGCTAGGACTCTTCTGTCCCTTTCTTTGTCATCCAGCCTTTTATGTTCACTTTCTAACTCCAATTGTCTCATTTGCAATTTATTTTTCTCTAACTCCACAGCACTTGACTGTTTCTCTGATAAACCTAAATGCTTGGCTAACTCCATTACAATTTCAGCCTTCTTATTATCTCTAGTTAAACCCAGTTTTAGCTTGTTTGTTAATTCTAAAAGCATCACCTTCTTCTTTCTTTCTAAACTTCCTTGGCAAATTTTGGAAGCATCTTCGACCCCTGGAACCTCTTTATCAATGTTAAGAGCCATTTCCCCATTTTTGATTTAACCAACAACAAGCAACCAAAATTAAACAGATCTTCCACTTCTCATTGAAGTTTTATTTAAAGATCTAGGACACTAGTCCCCAAATTTGTTTAAATCTCCTGGGACCGTTCGTACCTATTCAAATCTGTCCAAATCCCAGACGCTGAGCCCCCAATCTGTTATAAAGTGGACGCTGAACCCCACCCCCGCACCACCCAGAACTAAAACTGAAACACCCAAAGAGGAGGGAGCACCTTGCCCTCTAGACTGTAAAAGGAGCCTGAAAAGTGGTGTAACCTGCTTTTTAGCAACTTCTAGTGGTTAAATAAAACAAACCCTCGACATTCTCTTTAAAATCAACAACTATCTAACAATGAACGAATTAACTAAACTATTAACAAACCAAATAAATCCCTTCTAATTATTACTTATTCTTGAATAAAGCAAGATTCTAATGGTAGAATCTTCCAAAAAATACAAGTCCCACTTATACAAAAAAAGACAGAATTAGTCTCTCGAAATTACAGCCAGGTGACGCGTCTTCCAGAATGTTCTGTGCCTTCTCCTTCGATTCTTCTATCACGATTATTAACTAGTCATGCCATTGTTATTTAGGTGGTGCTTTCTCTAAGATAGAGGAGGCTGCGAAAGTCAGCAATTTTCTCTTGAGACTGAGCGCTGTTAGCTCTGTTGGATGGCAGCTAGCTCTGGGGTTTTGTCCAACTGCCCCCTTCTTTTTATTCCCTTGATGACATATCAATATTTCTTACAATAAGTTTGGTCCTATGCATCCGATTTAAATTTAATACGTTTTTGGTACCTAAGTACCTCGTTCAAATTGGTTGGCTAAATTCAAAGCCTGTTGTCTTGGTTAAAAAAAGCTGCTGCTTGGCCTGCTAACTGTAAGGTGTTTCAATACAAATGTTTCAATTGAGGTGCTCTCTGTGTACTTGCAAACTTTCAAGCTGCTGCTCATAGACATCGATTATAAATCTCTAAGCACAGAAAAAGCACATGATCATTTAAATAGACTACACAATGCCTTCCCCATAGCATTTTACAAACACCAAATTCTAACTTCCAGCCTCCCAATCCACAAGTACTCTACCCAACTTTGCAATAATAGTTTGTCTTCACAAAGCAGCATTTCCCAAGGCACACTCAAGCATAACTATACAAACTTGACTGAGCCACATATAGACATGGTAGGACTGATGACAAAAAATTGGCCAGAATGGTAGTCTCTCAACACTGCAATGTGAACTGGATTATGTGCTCAAGGCTTTGGAATGGAAATTGAACTTGTAACCTTTAGTTTCATAGGTGTCAGTGGTACAGGGTTGGCCCATTTATCCCAATTGTCTCTACTAGAAAGTCGCATTTTGCTTTGGCAGATAAATCAATTGATGTTAGGAAGCATTTACTGGTCAGCTCCATATGGGGTGGTGTACAATAGAACCTGGAAGTCTAGATATTTGTCTTAGTTATTTACACAGATCCAGTCACATTTCTGGGAATACCTCCTTTGTGGAAAGTTTGTGCTGAACCTTACATTTTTGTGGCCAAGTCGAATTGCCTGGACGTTCTCAGTGAGATTTTCACCATGAGTCCCCATGGGATTTCACACCTGATCTTGCCAAAATCATCTCTTAAATTACCTCCCATTCCCCAGGCCTGATTTCTGCAACAATTTACTACTCACAACCCCCACAACAACTCTTGACTCAGCAGATACTCCACAATATTCACCAGCATCTTTTGCACCTGCACCAGCTTTAAAAGTCCATTGTTACCTGGATGAGCACAGGCATTCTGAAGCTCCCCTGCTTGGCCAAGGACTGAGCCTGAACATGTCAGATAAGGGAAAAATGGCATGAATCAAGATTTTCCAGCAAAGATCTGAAGGTCCTGGTGGATGAGATGATACAGAGGATAGGCATCCTCTTCTCAGAGGATCTTCTCTTGGTGGGATTGCCCATCAAGGCACAGGTTTTGCCAATCTCATTATTCCCTGCAACATCTTCCCTCATCAACTTTTCCACCTCAGTCTCTTACAACACAAACCTTTGCGGTCCGTGCTGCCACCTTAATCTCCTTTGGTACATCTCACCACTTTTTCTCTGCATGCACTAGCACTAACATCTACCACATCCATTGTAGTCTCATTCATTTGCCCTTTTCACTCATTACTGGTGAAACAGCCCATAACAGAGCGGAGATCCTGTACAGGTGGTGCTCCGGTTTCCTCCCACAGTCCAAAGATGTGCAGGTTAGGTGGACTGGTCATGCTAAATTACCTGTAGTGTCCAGGGGTGTATAATTTAGGTGGATTATACATGGGAAATGCAGGGTTACAGGGAAAGGTTAGGGGGTTGGGTCTGGGTGGGATGCTCTTTGGAGGGATGGTGTGACTTGTTGGGCCAAATGGCCTGTTTCCACACTGTAGGGATTCTATGATGATGACTCAGTTGAACCTTGCCATTCCCCAATCCCTCCTCAATGCCAAAAGCAAACTGAAGGGGTGAAGTTTCCATGCAATGTACCATACTCCAGAAAGACACCTTTAACTTATTTGCTTATGATTGAAAAGCCAAGTTATACAAATCTTTCTTTAAATACGATCCTATGACACTAGCAGGCAACATTGTGTCTTCACAACAACACTCAGTGTGATTCTTTTGACCAAACTAAAGCATACTTGAAGTGCATTTTGACCAAAATATCATACAGTTAGGACATCTTTCACCTCATTCTCTACTGATTTGATTATTCAGTTAGCGGTTTGATTCTTATCTCAGACAAAAACCTTCAGCCACTTACTCTCTGCCATATTTCTGATAACCTTGACTCCCAACTTCTGGCAAGAAACCATTTAATTTTCTTTCTCATATTAATTTAAATTTCTTACTCTACCTCCTGTGCAGCTAAGTTGGTCCCCATACTGTCTCTTCACTTAAGGAAAAGAAGCTCTGTTACATGTTCAATGCAGTATCATATTGCCAGCACTGTGTCTTTATTGAAAGTGGCTGCAAGATGGATGCAATCCTGTCAGCACTCCATGGTAGACGGTACATGACTATAGCAAGGAAGGAGGCAGTTTGGTGCACTATTACACTTCTATCACAAGCAAGGTTCCTCCTGAACATTTGTGTTGCCTTAGTTGATAATTATGAACTCATGCTTAAATCTTGATCAGTTTGGCTTGATGTTTCTGCTAAACAATTCATTAGAGCTGATTTTCTGAAGTTTTGAACATATTGAGTTCTTATTCCCAGATGTAATATCCAGAAGGAAGGGATGGAGACTGTTTTGTGGGTCTTTACCTTGATCCAATATTGTTAGGTAATCAGGTGGAAGGTATCGCAGGATCTCCCACATTTCCTTTCTCACCACACTATAAAAAGTTCAGAAAATGAAGGGTCAGAGAAAGTGACAGGATCATAGGTTTGTTGTTACAGGATCAAGACTAGCAGCCAGAATCCCTCGACACGGTCAGGAATTTCCATTGCTTCAGCAACTAACTAGTCTCCTACTGCTCCAAACCCTGCATGGGGTGGATATGCACAGGAAACCTCAAGCACATGTAAAAGCATGTACTTACTGTATGTGAGTGGTGGGGATTGGTCAGTGAGGTGGGAGGAGCAGATAGGTGGGGGAGAAGATGGACAGGTACCTGTGCTCTGTTTGTGACAATGACAACACCTTCCAGTCACAAACCATTTCAGCTACCCCTCCCACTCCCTGAGTGACATGTCCATCCTGGGCCTCCTCCAGTGTCACAATGACACCATCCGAAACTGGAGAAGCAGCACCTCATATTCCACCTTGGGAGCTTACAACCCAATGGTCTCAATGTGATCTTTATCAGTTTCAAAATCTCCCCACCCTCTGCCTCAACCCATGTCCAAGCCTCCCTCTCATCCCCACCTCCTTGACCTGACACAACCTGTCCATCTTCTCTCCCACCTATCCACTCCTCCCACCTCACTGACTAGTCTCCACCACTGCCTACCTGCACTCACCTATCACCATCCCATCTACCTTCCCCAGCCCCACCCCTCCTCACTTTATTTATTTCAGATCTCCTTTCCCGCTCCCCAATTTGTGAAGAAGGGTCCTGACCCCAAACATTTCTGCTCCTCTGATGCTGCTTGGCCTGCTGCGCTCCTCGAGCTCCACACTGTGTTATCTCTGACTCCAGCATCAGCAGTTCTTACTATCTCTACTTACTCTATGTGCAGCCTCACAGATATTGAACTTACACTACCTCCAATTTTAGGTGTGTGTTTAGTGCCCAATTGAACGTACTATTCGAAGAATCGATCTTGATTATCTACCGTTATAAAAAATTTTACATCTAACACAGCTGTCACAACTCAAAGGATTAGATATGAAAATTTTCAGCTAAATCACTGTTGGAAAACTGTATATGCTCACCTGGGTACCTGGTGAGTCAGGGAAAGTTAAGCTCATAATAACTGAAAATGCTGCAGGTCCACAAGCAGTCAGAAAGATTACTTGTTGCTTTTCATCTGGCCAGCGGTCATTAGCCTGGAAAAAATATTGCATTCTTTCCACATTACTGGGCCCAGTTTTCAATGGCAGGATCAAACAAGTCAATCTTTGCAAACAAAGGCGTGATTCCAGAAATACTTAACCCAACTCAAAGGTGATGGTGGCAAGCAAATTTGCTTCATGCACATCCTGTCCCACTCACGTTGCTGCTAAAATAACTGCAGAGAGGCCGGTATCTCAACCCCACGTTACACTTTATTCACATGTGCACAGTATACGGGGTCTGACCAGCCAGCTCAAAGCCAGTCCCTTAACTAAGGAGACCTTCTGAATCTCCTATGTATATCTGTCAGCCAAAGCTCCCTGATTGGTCCAGGTTAACATTCCCTATCAAGGACATAGTCAATGAGATCCAGCTAGCCTCTGTTCCAATCACTGCAGTGTCACTTGGTGAAAAAACTCCGATTGACAGCACTGTGGGTATACCTACACCACATGTACTACAGTGGTTCATCATTATCTTCTAAACAGCAATTCGGAATGGGACAACACTTGCTGGCCTGGACAATGGTACCCACATCTCATGAACGAGTAAAAACTGTCAGGTTTAAATGATTAATATAACAAGGAAAACGTTGTTTTTAACCCCATTGTCATGGACTGTGGCCCTCAGCTGCTCCTTTAGAGATGCAGGCCTTCCACCATGGTAGCCCACCACCTGAAATGTAATAATCACCAACAACTTACACAAGAGAGCACATGTTTGTTGTAAAGGGAAGTCTTAAGTATCTTAAGTGAATGCTGTACGTAACAGGTCAACAATTCCTACTTAAAGCCAATAAATTCAAGAAATATTGGGAATAGATAGCAAGGTAAATAGAACTGGGGAACTAATAGCCCTGTTGCTTTTCTCTAAAATATGAAAAACATCCTTCATTAGTCTAGTCAAAGTTAGTGTCAGCCGCTCAAGGAATTCAATTCAGATAAATCTAAAGTAAAGCACACATGGAATTGAAGCAAAATTCTTAACAATGTCTACTGGAAACATAATGCTACATTGGAATATCAATGGGGAAAATTTCAACTGAACATTTATAAGCTGGGAAACGACATCATTAATGCTTGTTGTTTAAACATTCCCAAAGCTATATTTTAAAATGAGCATCAGTGGACTACATCATTCATAACATAACCCACACTCAGGAGACCCAATGACACTAACAGAATTCCCAGCTTCAATACAGAATCACTCAGCATCTGTTTAGTTTCTATCTAGCAGCTCACACCAACTTAATTATAAGACAGAAGAGAATTTTGCATTCTAAGTCATTTATTGCAAGATAATAATTGCCCATAGGGAACTAGTTGCTGGTTAACATTAACAGCTTTCTGTTCTGAGATGCATACACTGATTTTCTTAATACATGTCAGTGATCAGGGACAGAATTGAGATATAAAAACAAAATACTTCAGATATTAGAAATCTGAAAGGAAAATGAAAATGGTGCTGATGAAAAGATGTAATCATTGCAGATACTGACAGATTTCAGTTAATTGGCAAAAGAACCAGAAGATTATTTTAAAAACACAAGAAGTTATTATGATCTGCAATGCACTGCCTCAGAACAGAACTGAATAAATATTTGTAGTCAAGGTAATTTGCAGGGCAATGGGAGTAGAACAAGGGAATGGGACTAATTCCTAGTTTTTCCAAAAGGTTGACAGAGACACGTAAGGCTAATGGCCTCCTTCTAAGCTGTATGATTCGATGTTCCTGGTCAAAGTCTCACCCAAACAAAGCACCTAATGGAAAACCACAGGAGCTGGTTCATATCTTACCAATCACATTTTCCCATTAAGCCTTACCGAAGGTAGAAAATGGGCCTGCTCCTGGGAGTTGTCTGTCTGACAAACCTCATTTAACAAGCATGCAATTCCTTCAGTTGAAGGATAATGGATCTGCTTTTGTCACAGATGCTGCCAAACCTGTTCAGTATTTCCAAGGGAGGATTGTGGGAAAGAAGAGGGAGGTAAGGTGATATGAGTGGAAAAGCATCTCTCAATGGACACTCCACCTTCCATCAGTCAGTCCTTTGATCGGGTATTGACTGCCTTTGATGGAGTGATCCTGCCGTCCATACCCTCACAGTTGAAAAGCTGCCCACACAGATTGACTTGTTGGGTATGCCATATGGTGACAGGCCCACCTGCAGCTGAGGAGATCCCACCAACAGCAAGCTGAGGCCTTTAGGATCACTAACAAAAACAGAAATTGCTGAAGAAATTCAGCGGGTCTGGCGGCATCTGTAGGAAGGAAGCAGAGTTAACATTTCAAGTTTGGTGATCACTACTTGACCATTTAAGGGCAGGGCAGGAAAGTTGAACATGGGCCTATCCTTTCCAGTGCAGACTAATTAAAAGTCCATCCTACCGCCAAGCTCACCACCTCTGGGAGTGCAAGATTCCAGAGTGTATGTGAAAAATTCCCCTTAATCCCAAAAATCCTCATTTTTACCCAAACCTTCTCATTCTTTTCACACCCTCTTTATATTCTAACTTCATGAAGTCATTTTGCAAATAGAGTATAAATCATTTTCTGAAAGTCATCAATCTCTGTGAATTGACAAACTACAGCTTTGCATGTCATGTAACTTTTAAACATCACATCCATCTTCGAGTAAAGCAGGTTCTGTCAAGAGGCCTTACAGACTCATTGTTTGGACAGCTGTTACAATGAAAATCTCCCATCCATTTTTGGCTCAAGTATTCATTGTAAAAATAAAAATATGCTGCAATTTTCATTTTTGCTCATGTGCCACATGTATCTCAACAAAAACTATAATCTCATCTCTTTCCTGCCATATCAAAAAAAATTGTAATGGTGCTCATTGAACATTACGTCATATTTTCCCTAAGTTGCTCTGTTATAAACCAGAATACACTACTATAGTCACTCACTTACATGCCCACCTTTAAACAACCTTTATACTTCTTACTCATTGATAGTTAACCAATTGTAACTTTTTACAAGCCATAGGACAATTTTACTCACACAAATGTATCCCTATTACTTTTTAAATATAATTGCTAAACAAGACAAATGTTTCGCATTTTTCACTCATTCAAACAAATAGTTGTGGATCAACTGCTTTCTGGCTACAATAACATTCTCAACTGGAAGGCTGCTAGTGGTCCACTGGAGATTTTGATATTGAATGTTTAAGCCAAAGCCAAATTCCATGACGGTAAGCTGCAAAACTGAAATAGGCAAACCAGGTCATTTGAAAGAAAAATTATTATTTAAGGGCTGGCATGACTTCCCAGCTGTTTCAATAATGTCCTAGAAACAAAAAAAAATCCAGTCAAGCCTAACCACAATTCTAGCACCATATCACAGCCTAGAATTTGTTTATGATGCTTAAAGTTGCTCGCAATCACTTCATGGACTTGCGTGCAGAAACATAAATTTGGAATGCTTTTCATCACAATATCCTCTACAAGGGATTTGTGGTGTAAGAGAGCGGGGCAAGCAACAGACTGTCTATTTAACCAATAGAATTTTCACTGACCCAAGTGGGGTCTAAACCAGAAATATTTGGTATTCATGGGCAGAAATAGATAATGAAGTGAGTTAAGAAAGATGAGATTGAGATGACACAAAGTAAAAATATTTCATTTTTGTTAAATCTCCAATAATTATATTTTGTGGGAATGTGATTGCACACTTCTAAATTCATTTTTCAAAGCCTGATGTTTTCTTGGTTGGTAATTAAGCCATATTACCCTGTTAAAAATTAACTTACACCTGAATTAAGGTGCCCAGTTGAGTGAGCAACTAGTTGGAAAATACAGTAACTTCATTCCCTTATATGAATTTTAATACTGAATTTATCAGTGAGAGACCAGTGCAGCCAAGCTCATGGGGGAAGAGGACAAATCAAACAAGAACTTCCTAATTTGTACTTAACTACAGTGAGTCATTGCCAGACGTTACTGTCCAAATTACTCCTTAGAAATAATAAATGTCACTGATATTCCTATCACAAAACCTGGACCTGTGGTCAACTCCGCATGTCCTTAGGACACAAGATGCTGACCTATAGAAATTTTGCCAGTTTGAATCACATTCCAAGAATGCAAAAGCATGAAGAACGATGAAACAAAACAGTAAAAAAAAATGTATTTCAACCATGCCAAACATAGCAAAGTGTTTCCTTTGGAACAATCCTGTTCCCTATGCCTCACAGCGACATTGGTTCACCATAACAAACCAAAAATAAAACATTATATTGTACTGAAAAAACACAAAGCCGGTAACTTACACAAAGTCAGTTTTCTCTTCAGCCAAGCAATCAGAATGCTGATCACTACCTAAACACTAGAAACTAGCAAGGACAGAACTCGCCAACAAAATCACCTCCATTACGTTCAATAGTGCACTTTCTACTGTGAGCAATGCCACTCTAAGAAATAAATTAACAGGCATCATTTAACTTAACTTCAGCTCAATAACTGATTCCAATGCAATGGGTTTATGGAATCTGTTTTCAGCCTATAAGAGATTTTCACTTGAGAACTACAAATCCAATTAGAGTAACATTTGAATGTAATCATCTTAAAAGAATCATCACATGAAACCCAGACATATTACTAAATCCAGTGCACAACCTGTACCATCCTAATCGTTAAAATAACCACTGGATGAAGTACATTCCCCAGGTTATCATAAAAGGGCTCAAGGATTAAGCAGAGATAGTAGGAACTGCAGATACTGGAGAATCTGAGATAACAAGGTGTAGAGCTGAATGAACACAGCAGGC
>JAHRHZ010000048.1:1826417-1836894 GCA_024137785.1 Ginglymostoma cirratum | reverse complement strand
CAGAAATGGGGGAGGGGAAGAGGGTTCTGAAATAAATAGGGAACCCTCTTCCCCTCCCCCATTTCTGATGAAGGGTCTAGGCCCAAAACGTCAAGTTTTCCTGCTCCTATGATGCTGCTTGGCCTGCTGTGGTCATCCAGCCCCACGCCTTGTTATCTCGGATTCTCCAGCACCTGCAGTACCTTTTATCTCTGAGCAACACCTCATATTCTGCCTCGACAGTCTACAGGCCTGATGGCCTGAACATAGAATCCCATCCATTATTGGGTGAGCACAAACAAGGAACAGACATCACACATTTCCATTAAACTCAAATACAAATGTTAATGAAACTAATATCCAGCTGAGGCTTGTGTTAATGGTGGGAGAGTTCATCACATCCACTCCCTCTACTGCTGATACTCAGTAGAAGCTCTGTGTACCATCTACAAGATACACTGCAGAAATTTACTAAAGATCTTGTGACAGCACCTTCCAAGCCCAGGACAACTACTTCAGTGATTGCAACAAGGTCAGCCAGGTGGACCTCACAAAACATGAGTTGCCTGATTGGGACTGTTAATGTGGTCGAATCAGGGAGCCCTGGCTGACAGATATAAACAGGAGTGTCAACAGTTCTGCTCAATCAGAGAGCTGGCTCTGAGGAAGCCAGACCAGTGTCAAGAACTATGCATGCGTAAATAAAGGGTGACTTGGTGACAGGATACTGGCCTCTGTGGAGTTACTTCAAATATCACCTAAAAAGACAATGTCAGCAGATACATGGGAACATCACATCTGCAAGTTCCCCTCCAAGTTACACTCCATTCTGACTTGGAAATATATCATCGTTTCTTCAGTGCTGCTGATTCAAAATCATGGAACTCCCTCCTCAAGATCTACCTACAGCACATGGACTGCAGTGGTTCAAGAAGGCAGGTCACCACCATCTTCCCAAGAGCAACTAGGGGTGGGCAATAAATGCTGGCCCATGCCCCCCCACAAGTGCCCCTCAAAAAAAAATTAATTTTCCTTATTTATGAGACTGTTAATAATTGTTGAAGCCATTGTACCTGCCATCTGATCATTCCTGAGGTTGCATAAGATTTAATAAATTCACAGATAAATTTCTGAAATCTCAATCATGCAGGCCAAGTCAGGCCATGATAATGTTTCCTCTATCCTTTTTCCTTTTTTTTGGCGCGGTGATGGCTGTAGGATGAGTCCAGATCAAAGGGTCATAATTAGAGCTAGGCCATTCAATGGTGATATCAGGAAGCACTTCTTCACATAAATAATACTCAAAATTTGGAACTCTCTTGATCAAAAAGCTGCTCATGTTAGGGTTGAATTAAAAGTCTCAAAACGGCAAAGATCCTTATTTAATAAATTTATGAAGGGAAAATTCTTAGGCTATGTGGAATGTAATCTTGTAAATGACATTTAAATCCAATGCAGACACAATGATTTGTATGATCTGAACGTGGCAATCGGAGCTGCTTACAAAGGTGTTGTTTATGAGCACCTCCAATGGCCACATTTGGTCCATCCAAATTATTGTGTCTGCACTGGATTTGAGTACATGTCAATTCCTGCAGGGAAGTACATTTTTATGGTGTGCAGAAGAGGAGTACTGGTACTGGGAACAAACTTTGCTTCAGCCACAGAACATCAGCTTGAAACGCTCCCAGGTAACTTTGGTACTTTCACATGCGGAGTTTTCTCCACTGGACAGCTGACCTCAGTCTCAACTCAGACCAATATCGCCAACTTCACTTTCCAGGTGTCAGTGTACAGCTGTTGATTTAGAAGTGGCTTGGGAACAGTTATACATTGCTACATTATGTATATTAGGACCTAGATTTAAAGCTGCACAGACTCTGCTGTAAGGTATAACATGTCAAAGAGCTTTACAGAGGAAGAAAATAAATAAATGTAATAATTATATGTACAATAGAAAACTGAATGGCAGTACTCGCTCTGAACTGTGTTTCTGTGCAGCCACACAAAAGATGATCAGGTGCCACACACTTAAATATTACACTCTCATGGTTAAGTGAGGTTTCCTATCACTTTTGCCTATAAGCAAAGAACTGGTGGACTTCTCCCATGACGGAAACAGAAACAAACAAGAGCAAAACTGTACATGCTTAATCAGAGGGATAAACAATGGACTTTCACCCCAGCAGTTCCTGGAACTTGAAGTTATGACAGCACTAATATTTTACTGAAGCCTAACGCAACTCTTCTCACTTGTTTATCACCTCACAACAGCCCTTTCCTGAGCCCTCTCACTTATAGTGAGCATTCAGCAGAGGGAGGCGGCGCACGGCAGGTGGAGGATGAGTGTTAAGTTGAGATAGTAAGTCTTCACAGTTAAAAACTTAACTCTTAGTGTCTTACAGAAAGAGATTTTAGGGCCAGTTAACACCATTGACCTAGTCATTCTGCTGCAGCTGGTTTTGTAGAATTATTAAAGGAAGATGAATCCCAATAACAGTCTTTGCATTCAAAACACATGGAATTCTGGGGAGTCTGTGGAAAGCCTAGCCAAGGTCTCCAAATTATGATGTAAATGTTCTTGACAGTTTCTCACCAGACATTATAAACTGTGCATAGTTCCAAATATTACCCTTCCCTAATTTATTTTTATACGAACAGAGAGAGACAGTTTGATGTCAAAATAGGGAGCTGTTTATTACATTAAATTCATGCATTTTTTTATCCAAGGAAAGTAATTAAAATAAATGCCGCTACTTCCCAAAAGCTACGTCAACAGCCATTCTTCCTCCTTGGTTTCCATTCTCTTTTCACCACAACCGCTCTTAACCAGATTCTAGATGTAGTTTCTGCCTTCAATATTTGCTAAGGACCCAAAGACACTAATCTTCACTCCCCAGTTAAGAAGAACCTTATTCCAAATTCTGAGAGAATTTACCTCTGCCTGATTATGTTTGCTGATTTGAAGAGCAACAGAGGTATTTTCCTCACTATTCAAAGCATTTTAAGAAAACATTCAATAAGCTTAAATAATAAAAGGTGCCTTTTCCACATTTTCTATTAATTCAAAAGTGAAGCCTCCGTAGCTCTATATTGAAAATGTTAAATTGAAACAAAAGATCACAGTCGCTTTGGCACAACGCAAGACAAATTCAACATTTCTTCTGTCCATGACTGAAATAGTAGTTATAACATGAAAATTAACAAATAATTATGTATGATAGTGTAATTGTTATGGTATTGAACTTAAAACCTAGAGGTTTGAGTTCAAATGTAATTATGGCTGATTTAGAATTGAATGCAATAATGTAGTAATTTATTATCATGTTGATGGCTGCAAGTGATTGTCTTGCCTCTTCCACACCTATGGAAACCTTTTTAAAAACATGTATAATTTGTAGAGATTTTATTTGTCTCTACTGGTAACATATCACCATGATACTGGTGCACATAAAATTAATTCCACACATGGATGGAAAAAATTCGAGGGGATTTCATTGACATGAAAAACTCTATTTCTGAGCAATTGATACTATCATCTCTCTCTGTTTCAGCATGAGTTGGCGATAAGGTTATTCCAAGCCTTATAATCCTATTTGACCCTGTGTGCTCCCCAAATTCTCTTCTTCACAAAGACCAGCTAGTCACACTGCTATATCATCCATTTATTCCCCATCTCGGCCTATTTTGCTATTAAAACCTTCATTCCTGCTTGTTACATTGATTCATCGATTCCAATGCACAACTTATAACTGTCATAAAACCCATCTTTTTCACTAAAGTTCATCAGCAAATTAAATCAACATCTCATTACTTCTACATGTGACTTCAAACCTACAGCAATGTGATTAACACTTAACCATCCTCTGGATAATTTTTAGTGACAGGCAATAAATACTGGCCCACATCCCACGAACAAATTTTAAAAATTAGTGTTTTTAACAGCTAATGTATGTATTGATAGAACAATAAGTGTGTCTGCTTTCCACAGCAGATGCACTCCTTCATCAAATAAATGTTTGAGGATGATGGTCATTTCGATATACAAAAAGCATTGTTTCTTGTTTTTCAGGGAAATGTAATGGTTGCAGAATGTGGTGCCCCTAAAACACTCAGAGAAGTATCATGCAATGAAAGGGAAGTTGATTTACTGAAAAAGTATCATTTTAGCCTCAAAATGTTAACTATGTTTCTTTCACCATGTATGCTGCCAGACCTGCTGAATTTCTGTAGCATTTTCTGTGTTTGTTTCTGATTTCCAGCATCCATAATATTTTGTAGAATCATAGACTTGTACAACACGGCGACAGGCCCTTCGGTCCTACTCATCCGAACCGACCAGATATCCTAAATTAATCTGGTCCCATTTGCCAGCGTTTGGCCCATATCCCTTGAAACCCTTCATACATCCACCCATAAATGTCATAATTGTACCAGCCTCCACCACCTACTTTAATTAAATTGACTTTCTCAGTTTGGTAAAGCAGCACGACCCCCGCACAGTAGCAGGAGTTTGAAGGATGGGCTGCGATACTTTTAGCAACTTTGTCTACTAGGAGAATTGCACATTTTATTTAGAAAATAAACCCTTTAGCTGTTTTTTTACAACCTGAACGAAAGTTGAAACTGTGCGGTCATTTAATAGTCATACAAGAGCATATAATTTCACAAGAAGCTAGATTTTGATACTTTGTGGAACATGCAACATCTGATATCTTTGTGGAAAAAAAATCATAAGTGGTGAGTTTGCATTGGTTGTAAGTGTTAGCTTGTTACGAAGACTGAGAAGAGAGATCAGTTGGGAACAGATCTGCAAAAATGACCAGCGACAAGCAAATCCACACTCTCTTTCTAACTGGAATAGAAACAACAGTCAAAAGATTTTGCAAAAAGAAAGAACACTCCCAATTCAAGTCAAGACCCAAGTCTAATTGACCAGCCACTAAAGTGAGGTTCGTTGCATTTGATCATGTGATATCATTGACAAAAACCAAAAAAGGACTGTGACAAAAGTCATCTCAATCCAGGCCTATTGACTTGGACTTTTATTAACTGACTTTGTGCCTCTTTTTGCCTATATTTTCCACAATACTCCTGAAGAGACTAAATAAAAACCAAAAGAACTGTGGATGCTGTAAATCAGGAACAAAAGCAGAAGCTGCTGGAAATGCTCAGCAGGTCTAGCAGCGTTTGTGAAGAAAAAAATCAGAGTTAATGTTTCGGGTCAGGGTTCTGAGGAAGGGTCACTGGACCCGAAACGTTAACACTGATTTTTACTTCACAGATGTTGCCAGACCTGCTGAGCTTTTCCAGCAGCTTCTGTTTTTGCTCCTGAAGAGACCATTCTTCTCACTCATTTATCCATCCTGTGTCACAGAACCATACAGTACGGAAACAGACCCTTCGGTCAAACTCGTTTGCGCCATCCAGACATCCTAATCTGACCTTGCCCCATTTGCCAGCTTTTGGCCCATAATTCTTTAAAACCTTCCTATTCATTTACCCATCCAGATACCTTTTAAATGTTGTAATTGTACCCACCACCACCACTTCATGTGGCAGCACATTCCATACCCTCACCACACTCTACATGAAAAAGTTACGCCTCAGGTCCTTTTTAAATCTTTCCCCTCTTACCTTATGCCTATGCCCTCTAGTTTTGGGTTCTCCTACCCTAGGAAAAAGGCCTTGGCTATTCACCCTATCCATGCCACTAATGATTTTATAAACCTCTATCAGGTCACCCCTCAACCTTGACCACTCCAGGGAAAAAAGCCCCAACCTATTCAGCCTCTCCCTATAACTCAAACTCTTCAGTCCCAGCAACATCCTTGTAAATCTTTTCTGTGCCCTCTCAAGTTTCACAACATCCTTCCTACAAAAGGGCTACCAGAGTTGTACGCAGTGTTCTAAAAACAGCTTTACCAATGTCCTGTACAGCCACAACATGACATCCTAACTCCTATACTCAATGCTCTGACCAATGAAGGCAAGCGTGCCAAACAGCTTCTTCACCACTCTGTCTACCTGTAATTCCATTTTCAAGGAACTATGTGCCTGAACCTCAAGGTCTCTTTCTTTGGCAACACTCCCCAGGGTCCACCATTAACTGTACAAGTCCTACCCTGGTTTGTTGTACCAACGTGCAACACCTCACATTTATCTAAATTAAACTCCATCTGCCACTCCTTGTGAAAACTCATCAGGTTTACCAGTGTACTTTAGGGAAGGAAATTACTGTCCTTTCCTCGCCTCTCACTAAACATCATGCGATTGATTTGCAAAGGGCAGTCATTCAGCTGCATCTAATAGCAACTAGAGATGGACAACAAATATTGGCCCAACCAGTGATACCCACAACCCAAAGATGAATCAAAAAAGAAAAACAGCAAAGTTGCTAAATGCATCTGTTTACACTGAAGGTACAAGAAATTGCCCAGAAATAGACCATTCAGCCCATCAAGTCTGCTCTGCCGTTCAAGGCCTTCTACCATAATCCTTTATTCTCTTACTGATTAAAAATCTGCCTATCTCAGCCCTGAATAATATGATCTAGCCTCTACTGTCCTCTATAGTAAAGAATTTCACAGATTCTCTACACTCAGAGAGGGAATTCCTCTTCATCTATGTTTTAAATATAGCACCCTTATTCTGAGATACCGCTCTCTGGTCCTAGACTCTCTCACAAGTGAGAAAAAAAACCTTTTCACATCTACCCTGTCAAATCCTCTAACAGTCTTGTACATTTCAATAAGGTTACCTCTCATTTTTCTGAATTCTAACAAGTACAGGTCCAACCTACTCAGCCTTCCCTCATAAGACTGTCCTTCCATACCTGATATCAGCCTAGTGAACCTTCTCTGGACTGCCTCCAGCAGCAGCATATTTTTCCTTAGTCAAGGGACTCAAAACTATTCACAGCATTCCAGTTGTGGTCTGACTAGTGTTTTATATGGTTTTAGCAAAACTTCTCTACTTTAACGGCAAATTCTAGTTCGCTACTCCCAAGAGATCCATGACAGCATTTCCTTAAGTAACAGTGCAGACTTGGTAAACTAGCACCCGGAGCAGGCTATTCATGTGGCTACTTGGTGACAAGATAAGAGCCAAGGTCTGAGCACAGAACCCATTGTCAAATATGCATCAGGTGTTTTTGAGATGGCTACCATTCGCTACAATGCCTCAAAGAAATGAAACCGGATGGATCACCTGGCATTGACCTGGACAACAGCAGACACAGCCCCTGTTTACCGTGCAAAATCCTCCTTACTAACATCTGGGGGCTAGTGTCAAAATTGGGAGAGCTGTCTCACAGACTAGACAAGCAACAGCCTGACATTGTCTCGAAGATATGACTCTGTGAGTATGACTATGTCTTAGACACCACCATCACTGTCCCTAGATATGTCCTGTTCCACCGGTAGGACAGACCAGCAGAGGTGGCAGCACAGTGCTATACCGGGAGTTGCCTAGACCCTTCATCAGAAATGGGGGAGGGGAAGAGGGTTCTGAGGAAATGGGGGTGGGGCTTGAGGTGGGAGGAGATAGGTGAGTGGAAGAACAGGTTAGGGAGGCGGGGATGAGCTGGTCTGGTTTTGGGATGCGGTAGTGGGAGGGGAGATTTTGAAGCTTGTGAAATCCACATTGATACCATTGGGCTGCAGGGTTCCCAAGCTGAATATGAGTTGCTGTTCCTGCAGCCTTCGGGTGGCATCGTTGTGGCACTGCAGGAGGCCCAGGATGGACATGTCGTCTGAGGAATGGGAGAGGGAGTTGAAATGGTTTGTGACTGGGAGGTGCAGTTTATTGCGAACCGAGCGTAGGTGTTCTGCAAAGCGGTCCCCAAGCCTCCGCTTGGTTTCCCCAATGTAGAGGAGGCCACAACGGGTACAGCGGATGCAGTATACTACATTGGCAGATGTGCAGGTGAATATCTGCCTGATGTGGAAAGTCTTCTTGGGGCCTGGGATTGGGGTGAGGGAGGAGGTGTGGGGGCAGGTGTAGCACTTCCTGCGGTTGCAGGGAAAAGTGCCGGGTGTGGTGGGGCTGCAGGGGAGTGTGGAGCAGACAAGGGAGTCACGGAGAGAGTGGTCCCTCCGGAAAGCAGATAAGGGTGGGGAGGGAAAAGTGTCTTTGGTGGTGAAGTCAGATTACAGATGGCGGAAGTGTCGGAGGATGATGCGTTGGATCCAGAGGTTGGTGGGGTGGGACGTAAGGATGAGGGGGATTCTTTTTTGGTTGTTGTTGCGGGGACAGGGTGTGAAGAATGAGTTGCGGGAAATGCGGGAGACATGGTCGAGGGCATTCTTGATCACTGAGGGGGGGAAGTTGCGGTCCTTGAAGAACGAGGACATCTGAGATGTACAGGAGTGGAATGCCTCATCCTGGGAGCAGATACGGTGGAGGCGAAGGAATTGGGAACAGGGGATGGCATTTTTGCAGAAAGGTGGGTGGGAGGAGGTGTACTCTAGGTAGCTGTGGGAGTCGGTGGGCTTGAAGTGGATATCAGTTTCTCGGTGGTTACCCGAGATGGAGACAGAGAGGTCCAGGAAGGAGAGAGTGGTGTTAAGAGATGGTCCAGGTGAACTTAAAGTTGGGGTGGATGGTGTTGGTGAAGTGGATGAACTGTTCGAGCTCTTCGTGGGAGCACGAGGCGGCGCCAATACAGTCATCAATGTAACAGAGGAAGAGGTGGGGTTTAGGGCCAGTGTAGGTACAGAAGAGGGATTGTTCTACGTAACCTACAAAGAGGCAGGCATAGCTTGGGCCCATGCAGGTACCCATGGCCACCCAAGCTTCAAAATCTCCCGTCCCCCTACTGCATCCCAAAACCAGCCCAGCTCGTCCCCGCCTCCCTAACCTGTTCTTCCTCTCACCTATCCCCTCCTCCCACCTCAAGCCCCACCCCCATTTCCTACCTACTAACCTCATCCCGCCCCCTTGACCTGTCCGTCCTCCATGGACTGACCTATCTCCTCCCTACCTACACTCACCTTTACTGGCTCCATCCCCACCTCTTTGACTTGTCTGTCTTCTTTCCACCTATCTTCTCCTCTATCCATCTTCTACCTGCCTCCCCCTCTCTCCCTATTTATTTCAGAACCCTCTTCCCCTCACACATTTCTGATGAAGGGTCTAGGCCCGAAACGTCAAGCTTTCCTGCTCCTATGATGCTGCTTGGCCTGCTGTGTTCATCCAGCTCTACACCTTGTTATCACAGATCAGGATGTGATGGATGTGATACTCCCCACTTGCCTGAATGAGTGTAGCTCCAACAACACTCCAGAATCTTGACATCAACCAGGACAAAGCAGCCCACTTTGTCAGTCGTGTATACTATCTATAAAATGCACTGCAGAAATTCACCAAACCACAACCATTCTCATCTAGAAGGACAAGGGCAACAGATACATGGGAACACCACCATCTTCAAGTTCTCCTCCAAGCCACTCACTATCCTGACTTGGAAGTAGATCATTATTCCTTTACTGTCATTGATTCAAAATCCTGGAATTCCCTCCACAATCGCACTGTGGGTCGACTCACAGCAGATGGACTGCTGTGTTTCAAGAAGGGCAGCTAGGCACAGGCAATAAATGCTTGCCAGCCAGTGACACCCACATCCCACAAATGAACAAAAAAAACTCCACCGAAAATCCTTGATATCTGCAGACATTCAATCCATTAATTTGAGCTGGATTCCAATAAAAGACACAGAGATGAAAGCTCAGTGTAAAACCACTACCATCCTAACTCATTATCACAAGTTTAATTTCTATACACTATCCAGGCTGAGGTGGCATCTGCAAATCTCCACCCCACAAGTGGAATCTCAAATCATAGTTTGCATTCTGGTCAAAATGGCAATTCTCCCCCTGCTATTTAGCCCACTCACATACTCTTTCATCTGGACAAGCCTTTGAGTAACTGTCAGCAGTTATCTCAGCAGGAGGAGGCATACATGTTCAGTGATCAGTATTGTGAACTCGGACTAATAACCTTTCTCACCTCTCCACTCTGGTACAATGACGTAAATGAAATACCACTTGCAACTTCCTGGAGATCAACACCTCCAGAGACAGTTGAAGATCTGGGTGGTACAACAGGTCACTTGACTTGCTGCCAAACTCACTCATTTTCATGCTTAGTTCCTTTTATGCTGCAACCAGCTTCTCTTAAGACTGGCACCAGCTACTAACACACCCAACCACCACCTTGCCAAACCCAAATGATGGTCCTGTTATTACAGTATCAGACAGTTATTTTCCACTTTTGCACTTCTAACTTTGGGTTAAATTCTCCATTATCCCCACCTCAGACAGTATAAGATATACCGCAAAAATATCTTAAGGACTGGCTGATATTATAACGCACAAACAGTAGTCTAAATTTAAATAAGCATAGAACATGAATATAAACAAATATAAGCAAGTACACAGATAACAAGCATGGGGCTGGATGAACACAGCAGGTCAAGCAGCATCATAGGAGCAGGAAA
>JAHRHZ010000048.1:1779144-1821417 GCA_024137785.1 Ginglymostoma cirratum | reverse complement strand
GATGAACACAGCAGGCCAAGCAGCATCATAGGAGCAGAAAAGCTTGACGTTTCGGGCCTAGGCCCTCTGATGAAGGTCTAGGCCCGAAACGTCAAGCTTTCCTGCTCGGCCTGCTGTGTTCATCCAGCTCCACACCTTGTTATCTCGGATTCTCCAGCATCTGCAGTACCTATTATCTCTGATACAAGTCAGGTGCTCTGTTGGTAATAATTAATGGCAGATGTTGTGATGGATGAAATCCAAATGAATTTTGGTTAAGCGAGGTTATTTGGGGTTAGGGAATTGAGGCGAGCCAATGAGTTAACAACATATTGATCAGCCATACTCTAATTAAACATGTAATATACTCAAGGGATCCAAAGACCTCCTGTTCCTGTCATACTTACTGGACGATTACGAAGCAAGATTAGTTTCGTCACTCGAATATTGATCTTGATTCCCAGGGTATGATGCTGAAACATGTTATATACCTGCCAAAGAAATGAAATTTTCAGCTGTCATGATAACTGTGGAAGAAGGCATACTGCATAAAGAATAGCACAACGCATTGAATCTGAAACACATTGAAAAAGGATAAATAAAACCTAAGTGTCACAACTATTACAAGTGGAGGGAGATTAGGGTGGAACAGTGAAGTACTGACAGAGAGAGATGTGGACCAGGAGAGAAGACGAGAGACAGAGGCAGAGGATTGGATAATTGGGGTAGAAACAGCAAGAGCGACAGATTTAAAGAAGGACAATGGAAGTGGAAAGAATGAGGTCAGAGATGTGGACAGCGTTGGTGATGGGTTCAGCGCTCAAGGGGTGTGACTATTATTTCCACTCCTTGGTAAATCGCCACATAAAAATAACATTCAGCTTTCTTGGGCCAGCTTCAATTCAACTATACTGTTGATGTAATATGTTTGATCTTTTCCATCCTCCCATCTTCGAAGGAAGGACAGTTCAGCTGCTGTTGACTTCTCTATTTATGGATTTATAATTGTTTTTGGTGGCATATAGCCTATCCCACAACAGACAATGTTATAAGGAACAAAAACAAAGTTGCTGGAAAAGCTCAGCAGGTCTGGCAGCATCTGTGAATGAAAAAACAGAGTTAACATTTGAGTTAACAGAGTTAACATTTGAGTTAACGAATTGAGGAAGGGTCACCAGACCCAAAATGTTAACTCTGTTTTTTCATTCACAGATGCTGCCAGACCTGCTGAGCTTTTCCGGCAACTTTGTTTTTGTTCCTGATTTACAGCATCCACAGTTCTTTTGATTTTTATTAGAGAATGTAATAAAGCTAATTAACGAAATAAAAGTGAAGGACTTCCACTTGATCTCTGCACATGCTTGGTATTGGACAAATAAAGGCACACTTGGGAGTGAGAGCTCACAAGAACAGCTGACTGAATGAACACAAGAAAAATACCTACAGGAAGAGTCCCCAAAAGGCAGCAATTCAGTCCCCAAAAGGCAGCAGGATCTGTGAGTCTCCACTTGCATCTGTTTAATGTGAAAACTCCAAACGCAGGGTAAAGCAACAAGCCACTCAGTCACCGACAGAAGCATCCAGTTCCAGTAACTAGTTATTGGCAATATAACAGGAATAAAATTATGCCTATTTATAACAACTGCTTCTTTCCAACTTCAATTATCAATTTTTTTTTTACAATGAGGGGCTTCACACTCTACAAATCTATCCTGATTAGCTTTTTCTGTTTTTTGATTTAAGTGGTACTAATCTTTCTCATCTAATGTCTTCTGTCTATGGCCATTTCCATTCATTTATCTTCCTTCAGAGGCATGCTGACAAAAACACTGAGCTTGTTTGATTAGTGATGATTAATAGAAATATATTTGATACATAGGGGTTTGTTAGCTTAGTTGGCTGGATGCCTGGTTTGCAATGCAGAGTAATACCAACAAGTGTGGATTCAATTCCCGCACTGGCTGAGGTTCCCATGGAGGATTCTGCTTCCCGAACCCTTCCCTTGCCTGAAGTGTGGTGGCCCTCAGGATGCCTTAAGCACCACCAGTCATCTCTTTCTCATGCGGGAACAGCCCTATTATCTGGTAAGACTATGGTGACATGCAACCACAGCAATCAGAACTGTAAAAACTGTCACTCATTTTGGTCTAATCTTGGTACCACAGCACTACCCAGTCAGAGCAGCAGCTGGATAGTGTGATGCATAGCCATTTGGACACGCCTTACCACTTTCTCAGTTTGAGAGCCCATTATCCAGCCTACATTATCTTAGCAATCAAAATTCTTTATTTTTGAAACCAGAAACACTTCTACTTCTGTCTCTGCATTTAGTCTATGGATGAAGTGATCCCATCATTGTCACAGGACTCTGGCAAGATTAAGAGAAACTGTTGAAGGTTGTCTCCTAAAACCTCCCTTCATCAAGAACTGATTTTCACAGGAACAGATTTCCATTCAATGCGTAGCAGTGAGGAGGATAATTACAGACTTTAGAATGGCAGGATGGTGAAATGGACACAGCACGGAAGACGGTATTGAAGGTTGGAAAGTGTGAAGTGATTCACTTTGGAAGGACGAATAGAAAGACGATATATTATAAACGTTAAGGAACAAGAAACGCATAGCTGGATCAGCAGTATCTATACAGATAGAAACAGAGTTAACATTTTGAGGCCAACACAACTCCTTTTCAGTATTGTCTGCAGTTTCCAGTTTCTGCAAGTTACATTACCCAGAGTCATCTTTGCCAATCAGCAAGAATTGGGCAGAATGTCGATTTACGTCTGCTGTTTCCAGGTGGTGGGTTAGTTAATGTTTCCACTGGAAATTAAAATTTCCTTCTTTTAAAATAAATGAGTGGCTTAATATGAGTTACGCAAATCAGTTCCTTGCTGCAATGGGAGAAAAAAATCTTCACTCTTCCTCTGTCTAGGGTATGGCTTATTGTTGTGAAGGCCAAGACAGCTGAGATCAATCTGTAATCTGTTCCCAGCCAGAAGTACACACTCCAAAGGGTCTTTTAGGATGTACAGGTAATATCCCTACCTCTTGAGCTTGGAGACCTGGGTTCAAGTCCCACCTGCTTCAGAGGTGTGGAATATCACCTCTATACAGGTTGATGAGGAAAATATCTACACTCTAACAAAAGGTAGGTCACGGATGAAATGTTAGAGATGACCCTGCAAAAATAGAGTCTGCTTATCTTTTCCTATCTTGTCTTAATTCCAAGTATTTCCAACAGCACACGGTATATTTAAGCACAACCTGGCGGTAAAAGGCATTTGCATGAATAGTGCAGCAGCAAGTAGTGACGGTTTTTCATTTCATCCCAGAATCCAGAAGGAGAACTTTCACAATGATAAGTTGCAATCTTCAGTTCAATATACTTGCTCATTTGTAGCCTCGTATTTTACAGCTACGCATGGTCAGATTGATGTTTTATAACTGGTCCCCCAATATGCTGCCAAATGTAGCCTGACACGTCAACTAATTTTTGGTGTACATGTAACAGTGGCTAATTCTTGGTGTCCTCCAAAATGGCCTAACAAGCCACTGGAAATCCAGGCTCATTAAAGACAGTTCCTTGGGCTCAGTCATTAGTACTGCTGCCTCACAGCACCAGGGACCCGAGTTCGATTCCAGCCTTGGGTGACTGTCTGTGTGGAATTTGCACATTCTCCCCGTGTCTGCATGGGTTTCCTCCGGGTTCCTCCCGCAGTCCAAAGATGTGCAGATTAGGTGAACTGACCATGCTAAATTGCCCATAGTATTCAGGGATGTGTAGATTAGATGGGTTTATTGGGGAATGGGCCTGGGTGGGATGCTCTGTGGATCGGTGTGGACTTGTTGGGCAGAAGGTCCTGTTTCCATACTGTAGGGATTCTATGATTCTATGAAAGAGGAGCAGCACTTGACTGTTTTCAGTCACACACTGTTCCCAGCCACTGCAGTAGCAAGGATGGCAGCTAGAGGTCTCCACATTCTTCCTCCTACACTTAAGCTTCTACAGGTCAACCGGACATCTGATAATTCCTACACAATCAATGTGCATGAAAATCACAACAATAGTCAGAGATCTTGCACCAGGAAATCTACTAATTTCCTTTCCTCTGTTTCAGAAATTCTCCATTGGAGGAATTGAGTTTAAATAGTACCTTCTTTGCAGATCCTATAACTTATTATTACATGTGTTGAACGCAGGTGCATTCCAGATTCTGCACTCCTTACAGTAATACCAAAGTGTGCCTCCATACTTACTAAGTAGTGTCTAGAATACCATTATTTACTGAAGCCACACAAATCAAGCTAAAGCACATCATTTACACAACAGAAATGAGCACAGTTTAGTTGTTACTATCCCAGCAACATAAACATAAAGGAAAGGTTTCACCTCATTTAAGTTCTGCAGCATGGTGGCCGTGGAAACAATTTGGAATTAAAGGGAACATTTGCAGGGACATAAGTAGACACCTTTTATTAGTTACCACCCCAAGCACAAGCAGCTTATTTCCAGCACATCATAATACGTTTGTTTTTAATTTTCAAGTATTGGCTACAGCACCTAATTAACCTCAACACAGAAACCCCTTAACGCTAGCTGTGTCAACATATTCCAAACACAACAGGCTATTCAACCTGATAAATATCAGGCCCTGTAACTTCTCCTCTGAAGCGTTTTGAAACATATTATTGAATCTATTTCCACCACCTTTGTCAGTGTATACTAGATCACAACCCTCTGTGTGAAAAAAAGAAAAATGAATCTCCATTTCATCTCTGGTGTGTTGACAATTACTTTAAAACTCTGTCCTCCAGTTGCTGACTCTTTTATCACTGGAAATAGTTTCTCCTCATTTGCTCTGTCAAAACCTTTAATTATTTCAAACACCACTGTTTTTCTCTGTTCTGAGGAAGCCTCAGTTTCTTCAATCCCTCAACATTTTTTTTATTCACTCATGGGGGACATGGGCAACTCGTTCTTGTCACCCTTGAGAAGGTGGTGGTGAGCTGCCTTCTTCAGCCGCTGCAGTCCACATGCTGTAGGGCAGTAGTGACATTCGCCAAGCCTTATTAAAATACTATCTGTATAGTTCCCTCCCAATACAGATCACATCCTAGATGTCCATTTTTTCTCAGAGATCTTTTTGTTCATGTCATTTCAAGTACCTCATCGTTTGTCTTATGGTCTGTAAAAGGACCCTCACCAACTTTTACAGGTGCACCATAGAAAGCATTCAATCCGGGTGCACCATGGCTTGGTACAGCAACTGCTCTGCTCAGGACCATAAGAAACTGCAGACAGTTGTGAATACAGCCCTGACCATCACGCAAGCCAACCTCCCATCCATGGACTCCATCTACACTTCACGTTGCCATGGAAAGGCGCCCAACATCAAAGACCCCTCCCAATCCAGTTATACTCTCTTTCAACCTCTTCAATCAGGTGGAAGATACAGAAGCTTAAACACACATACCAACAGGTTCATGAACAGCTTCTTCCCCGCTGTTAGTAGACTGCTGAATGGACCTCTCTAATTTCAAATCTAATGTTGATCTTGCTTCTGTGCACCTCCTGTGCAGCCATAACCTTGAATGCCTCACTCAGTCTAATCCTTGGACACAAAACTTTTCACGTACTGAGGTACATGAGACAACAATAAATCAAACCAAATTGAATTATTAGCAAATATCTTAACTTCCATATTTCAAAGGCCTCTACCGTGTTCCACAGATCTTGTATTATCCAAGTTTCTGAGCCTGACAAGAAAGTGAGTAAAATGTATTAGCATATGAGGTTTTTTCTTAATACAAGTTTGCATTTTCTACTAGTACCACATCCTTCACCATCATAAAATTACTTCTGGCTGTCTCTATCCTTCTTGTTACCTCTACACCACATTTGTCAGTTGTGTTATCGTTTGTCCTAAATAACAAATTTATCTACTTGTTTGAATGTGACACTATTCGCTTCAAACATCACTCTAGCTTCTTCTAATGTATTCCTTATAAGTACCATTGTTTTCAAGTTTTTATGCTTACACTCAATCCATATTTAATAGACACAAAACCAAAGTTGCTGGACAGGGCAGCAGGTCTGGCAGCATCTGTGAGGGAGAAAACAGAGTTAACGTTTCGGGTCCGGTGACCCTTCTTCAGAGCTTCAATAGAGCTTGGAGTCGAAAGAATGTGAATTCAAGTCTCACTCCAGAAACTGGAACCCCATCAATACTGACAATCAATCTCAGCAACCAAGGGAGTGCTGCACAGTTGGAGATGGCATCTTTCAGATGAGACATTAAACTGAGGTTTCACCTGTTCTCTCAGGTTGACGTAAAATGTCCTACAGTACTACAGCAAGGAGCAGCAAAGTAGTTCTGCCTGGTGTCCTAGCCAATATTTATCGAACATCACAAAAATAAATTATTTGATCAATATCATATTGTGGGATACTACAATGTTCCTACATTACAACAGTAACTACACATCAAAAATTCTTCACTGGTTGAAAACTTTGAGGTTGTAAACTCAGTGTCAAGTAAAGGAGACCGACAGGACAGAAACAGAAAAATGGCATCAAGCAATATGGAGATAATGTGACAATATGATGTTGAGATGTATGATGTAGATTGATGCGACAGGATCAAGGATCTAAATAGCCTACTCCTGGCACTATGTTCCTAGATGCAAACAAAAAAGAATCAATAAAAACATCAAAGAATCGTAGCATCCTGTTGACATCCTAAATACCAGTGAGCAGCCCTTCAGAACTTGCTGAGCAGAAAGCATTACCAGCTGTCACTGCACATATTTCCATAAAATCCAACCCACGCTTCTGGGAAAAGTTTCTCAATTATCTGATGTCAATCACATGAAATAGTTTTAAAATAAACTAACAATTCAGTTGAACCATATCAAAAATGTGACCTAAAGAACAATGCAAATAATCCTCACACAGAATATATAGTACTTTACTAAGGATACATTACTGCTAAAATGCCTGTGGCATCTCCCTCTATTTCATTGCATTGCTTTCCGCTTCCTGCACTAGCCAGAAATCAACACTTGTTTTCAGAATGCTTATGTAGTTTTTAGTTGTATCACTCATCTACTGCCGAACAAAAAGGCAGTGTCTACCCCATATATTTTGGCTCTTAAAGTTGTTGTCAATTAAATATATCTTCAATTGCCTCAGGCAAGGGGAGTTTCCACTCAAGACATGCTCATTTTTCACTTTAATCTTTCCCATCATTGCAGAAGTGAATTTTGTGCAGAAGCTAATCCGTGATGTTAATTTCAGTGGAACAATGCATCCTAATTCAACAATTCACAGCATTCACAGCCATCTGAGAGAGAGTCACACTATGAAATACAATGTCCACAAGTACAAAGGAGATGGTGTTCTGACTTCACTGCAATCTCTGCTTTAGTTGCTGTGATTCAAGTTCAAAAGCAAACAAAAGATGTTTTATGAACTGCAGATAACAAGGTGTAGAACTGGATGAACACAGCAGGCCAAGCAGCATTAGAGGAGCAGGAAGGCTGACATTTCGGGCCTAGACTCTTCAGAAGGGTCTAGGCCCAAAACGTCAGCCTTCCTGCTTCTCTGATGCTGCTTGGCCTGCTGTGCTCATCCAGCTCTACACCTTGTTATCTCAGATTCTCCAGCATCTGCAGTTCCCACCATCTCTTAAGAACAGCACTTTCTTTGATTCATTAAAATCTGGTTTTCAAATGTATAAAATGTACGGTGGCGATTGGACAATGCCATGGAATGACAGTAGCATCTCATCTAGCTTTCAATATAGATAGATGTGAAAAATCAAAACTTCGAAAGGCTGATAAATAGCGCAAGAAAAACCCGATACCATGAAATATCAATGCTCTGAACTGCAAAACATGACCAAGGGAAAGTCTTCAAAGTGACTGAATAATTTAAATTCTATCTTTACATTGGTTTTCAGATCTCATTTCATGTTTGAAGATCAAATTCAACTATCCAGGTTTATTTTCTTATAAAAATAGAAACCTCAATATGGCACAGAGAAAGGTAACACAGATGCAGGACATAAAATCAGCTTGGTCTAAATTACAGCTAGCATTAGTATTCCTTCAGCTATAGAAAAGGAAAATCTTTCAACACAAACATGGAATGCAGAGGGCAGATTTTAAAATGATGTATTCAGGGCCTGGGCTCACGATCCCCAGAAAATTTCCAACTAATGAGATTTTTTTTGTCAACATTTTGAAGTGAGCTGTGGTTCAAAAGAAAGGATACTGAGAGGATGGAGACTTGAAAAAAAAAGTTATAGCTAGTAGAAAGTGAGTCAGAACGTAGCAAATTATGTTTTCTGTCTCTGGCAAAGCTTTGGGTCAGAGGGTAAAATAGAATGTGGCAGAAATATTTAGCAGGTCCTCCAGCATCAATAGAGAGATACAGAGTCAACATGTCAGTTGAATATGACACCTCTTTGCAACAGAGATCAAGAGTGATTCTGGTTCAGTGGATTTTGAGACAGTTGATCAGTCCAATGTGCCATCTGCAAACTCTGCCTCATGCAAGTGGTGCTTCAATGGTCAGGTGGATGAGTTGATGGGAAGTTTGCATGCCAAGACTTCACCTCTACATATTTCCAAAGTCTCTCAATGTGTTCAGTGCCTTTCCAAATGAACATTCTGCAATTTAGCCAGTCACAAGTCAAAGTCTCCAAATTAGTCTGTGAAGACGTTGAACTTTCTTCAGGAATACTTTGAGGACACCTTTAAAGCATTTCCACTGTTCTGAGAGTCTTCTGCCATGTCTGAGTTCCAGGTAGAGCAGTTTGTCTGGGAGTGCGACATCAGATACATCAACTACATATCCTGTGCAATGAGTGGTTTGCATCTCAATGCTGGACAAGTATCTTAGGTTAGGATGCTGCCACTGGATTTGGAGGATCTAGCAAAGGGCTGTTTCTCCAGTGTTTTCAGATGCCTGTCCAAATCTCCAAACCATATAGGAACAGGAGGATCACTGTTGTCCTGGTAAAGCATGCCACAAGCCACAAACAAACCTCAGAAGTTATTAAGCTGAACAACAGAGTAAGAAATGTGGAAGTTTTGAAGCCAATATGAAGTGGACAAATTGTTCAAATGGACTCATACACTTTCAAGTACATTAATGCACAATATTTACAAATTTCTGGTTAAGCTTCAGCTGAAGTGTTATATATTATTCAGGATGCATATCAATGCCCTGACAAAGGTACAGAGGAAGTTCACAAAGACGATACAAGGGATGAGCAACTCCATTTTTGTGGATTTGCTGGGGATGCCAGGATTGTTTTCCTTACAGCAGAAAAGATTAACATGAGATCAAATAAGAGGCATTCAAGATTAGGAAAGATTTTGATTCAGGAGAAACTGTTTCCTGCAGTAAATGGATTAGTAACCAAAAATCAAATTTAAAATAAAAACTAAAAGAACTGTGGATGCTGTATATCCGAAACAAAACCAGAAGTTGCTGGAAAAGCTCAGCAGGTCTGGCAGCAGCTGTGAAGGAAAAATCAGAGTTAATATTTATGATTTTTCTCTTAACGTTAACTCTGATTTTTTCTTCACAGCTGCTGCCAGACCTGCTGAGCTTTTCCAGCAACTTCTGTTTTTGCTCAAATGTAAAATAATCAGCAAAACAAAAAGAAAGGAAATGAGTAGATGGTATTTCACACTATTGCTTAAGATCTGGTTCACTCAACTAGAGAGCCTACTAAGAGAAGCGGAGCAGCAGGTATCAGAAAATTAGGAAAATTTAACTAATACCATAGTTAGCAGTAGAGCAGCTTGGATAAGTTACAGATCGCCATACAGTTCATTAGCTAGTCATTTTTATTACTTACTATTTTTATTCATGTCCTTTAGAAGTTCTACACCATTCTCATTATGGCTCACAATACTTCCAAATTTCATACCTTCAGCAAAATTTGAAATTGTGCACTGTACACCAAGATCTGTGTCATCAAAATAATCCAGGGTTCTTACACCAAACCCTGAGGCAGTGCACTACAAACCTTCCTCCAGTTCAGAACACATCCACTCAACATGACTCTTTCCTGTCAGTCAGCTAATTTTGCACCTGTGATGCTACTGTTCCTTTAATTCCACAAATTCTTAATTTTTCTCACAAGTCTGTTGTGTGGCACTGCATCCAATGCCTTTTAGAGGCCTGTGTACACCACAGCAGCCCCACTACCCATATCAACCCTCTCCATTCCCTCTCCGAAACACTCAAGCAAAGTAGTTCAGTAAAATAAGAGGATTAGTTCAGTAAAATAAGACAATTTAGCCATTCAGCCCATCAAGCCTGCTCTAGCATTCAATAACATCATGGCTGATCTGATTGTAGATTAAACGCCACTTTCTTGCTTGTCCCCCAGTAACACTCAACACTCTTGTCGATCAAAAATCTGTAATTCAGCCTTTCATATATTCAATGACCCATCCTCCACAGCTCTCTGCTGAAGAGAATACCAAACACTAATGACCCCCAAAGTAAGGAATTCTTCCACAATATCATTTTAAATAGAAGACCCTTATTTTTAAGATGTATCCCCTCGTTCCTGAAATCCTCTCAACAACCATAAATTTCAATAAGATCACTTCTCATTCCTCAGAACTCCGTTGGGTAAAGGCCCAACCTGCTCAACCTTTGCTCATAAGCAAACTGTTTTATCACAAACTGCCCAACAGCAGGAGTACAGGACTATTAAAATCAGGGCACACCATAACTCTTTTTTGGCTGTGAATATAAGAGCAGATGAATTGGTCAGGAAGGGTACCCAAAAAAGTCAGGAGAAGAGGAGAACAATGGCAGCCCCAATTCTCAACCAGAAAGACGCCATCACTGTGAGCCAAACCATGGTCGAGGACCTTAAACAAGCTCAGGGCAGTGACAATGACCTAACACAAATCTAGGAACTAGCACATCCCACCTCATCGGACAAATGGAAGGACGAGCTAACAGTAAAAGTCCTTAAAGATGGTGATACATGGTGCCGACATGGGTCTGTAAGCAGATTATTTATCAATGTCAGGATGTCCAGGACCATGAAGGAGCAGAGGCCACCGGAGAAAGAATCAAAAGGCTGCATTGATGGCCAGAGATGGATAAGGAACATATGGCACTACATTGATAATCTGCACATAAAATTATACAGACAGGTATGCCATTAAAGAGGAATTGAGGTATACTCAATCTGATGAATGCCCTTGGATAAACATACAGATTGATTACATCAGCTGTCTATCACCCTTTGTGGGGTGCACAAATATATCCTGGTCATTGCTGACACATTTAGCAAATGGGATTTGCAGGATTTCCCTACCCAAGCCAACATCACTAAAGTCACAGCGATCATCCAACCCAGCAAGTTTTCACAAGGTGAGGCCTCCCTCACAGCAGAGAGTTAGACCAAGGAATTTATTTCACTGCCCAAGTGATGCAAGGTGTGATTATCTTGTTTGGCACTGACCAAAAATTCTACATCAAATTCTATCCCCAGTCCAGTGGGATAGTGGAAAGAATGAATCACATCCTTAAAGGGATGCTTAGAAAGGTCATTCCGCAGAACAGCACCACCTGGAAATATAGTTCTATCTTTTGTGCTGATGTTAGTGAGAAACACAGTCTTGAGCTCCCATCAAATTCACTCCCCATGTTCTGACTGGAACAGAATCTTTGCTGCGCACGAATTTATCTGAATTGGAACTCATAGCACTCCACCATGGAAGGACAATCAAAGCATTGCTGGACAATGTCCAAATTGCCCAAAAGGCAGTGGCTGTTAGGATGTATTGGAAAAAGAGAGAAAGTAAAACCTACTTCGACTACAAAGTCAATCCAGAATTCAAAATAGAGCAACAGGTCATGCTCCAGGTCTTCCAGCCAGGACCATTCCTATCCTCCAGGTACACAGGATCTCGCTCCATGGTGGACGAGGCCAGCCCCTTGGTTTACAAAGCAGTGGTAGATTCCGTGAAGACAGAATGGTACCACATAAACCAAATGAAAACATACTGCTCAAAACATAAATCACCATTTTCACATGTACCTGAAGGGTTCAAGACACCAACCCCGAACCCAAACCCCGGGCCCTCCCAGATATCTCCATCCCTTATGAGTCGAGGAATTGGTTGTCAAGAGCTAACCCATAGCCCAACAGAAAAGGAAACGAATAATGGCCCGGCCAGATATTAAGGAATTTAAATGGCACTGGAATCCACAGAGACATCTCGCAGTCCAGCACTCCAATGGGGAGGCAGTGAAAGAATTGGTCCCCAACAGCCAGAGCCCACCCACTTAGAGTTACCACTCCACCATCAAAACTGGATGCCACTGCCTACAATTGGTTCTGAACAACCTGATCACCACATCCTGATGCAACTTAGTTTCTTTTCCAGATAGTTTATTGTCACAAATAAAGCATTTTGCTTGATTGGAAAACACTCCATCCATCTCATGCCACCCTCAATCCAGTGTCTAAGAGGAGTTTGCAGAAGCAACTTTTTTGTCTTTTTCATTCTGGCTCACTCCCAGTCCTGCGAGCCTCTGCAATATTTTTTGTCTCTTCTAGGTGGTGTTTTTTCACAAGCTGGCAATGCTCTGTAAAGCCAGCGCATGACTTGAATGTGTTCATACCTCTAGATTTGGGCCAAGTTCAGGCCGGAATCCATTTAAAGAAAATCAGCAATTGGCAATGGAAGAGAATCAGGGAAGGAGGGCATCGGGAAGCATCAGATATTGAGCAGAGTCAGTTACAGATGCCGCCTTGATCTTCCTCCTCAGGAACATACACACACACACAAGCAGAATCATAGCAACCACCATCATAATCCTGCTGATCACCACCCACCCTTCAGAAGAGCTTGGTTACCCGGGATACATGTGGTTCACCCCACCAGACCCAGGCGAGTGAGTGGACACTGTTCTGTGGATACACCCCAACAAAACTATCCAGCAACTGTTTGGGCATAACAACCAGCAGAGGGTCTACAAAAGGATAAATGGCAGTTTGAGTAATTGCTACCTTGACGTGGAACCTGATAACAATGTTGAGCAGACGAGACTGATCACAGGTGCACAGGGGTACCTAAAACATAAACCAACCTGGACTTTTGTGATCATATGTCTATCAACAATTTGTTGTTCACCAACACTGCTTTGTTCTTTGTTGAATTTATTTGTTAGTATTTATTATTATATTTTCAATTGCTGCATAGCTTATAGTTTTAAATAGTTGAGGCTGTCAGCCTGGATCCCAGGTGCTGCCCAGCAGGAGGTCAAGGTCAGAGTTGTGTGATCCTATTTCACTGGTGCTCATTTGTATCAAGAGGAGGGGCTGTGGCCAGATAGCTATTCAGGCCCTGTGCTATGCCTGAAACCAGAATGAGCAACCCATAAGCAGCCAGGCCAGATGGAATTTTGAGGACAGGTCAAACACAAGGCAGACGCAGGAGATAAAGGCAGGCAAGAACAAGCCTGGATTTGCCCTGGAAAGCAAGGATGGTTTTTGTATTGGAGTATGATGAGCAGACTCATTGGCATCCGAGGTTACCACCACGACTATGTATGAAGGACGGGATGTACCCTTGACACATCGGGGTTCCAACTGAACCTGGAAGGACAATTCGTGGAGGGCCAGAGAAGATGCTGGAAGGATGCAGTGTTAGAAGGGACACATGCTGGCCATTCCCTCAGCAAAGACTCAATGATGCCTGACAGTCCAGATGAAAGTGAGGGCTGGGTGGAAATTGGGATTGAGGGTGATTTAGCGGTTTGGATCAGAAATTGGCTAGCTGTAAGAAGACAGAGGGTGGTGGTTGATGGGAAATGTTCATCCTGGAGTTCAGTTACTAGTGGTGTACCGCAAGGATCTGTTTTGGGGCCACTGCTGTTTGTCATTTTTAAAAATGACCTGGATGAGGGCGTAGAAGGATGGGTTAGTAAATTTGCAGATGACACTAAAGTCGGTGGAGTTGTGGATAGTGTGAGGCGATTCATTTTGGAAGGAAAAACTTGAAAGCAGAATACAGGGTGAACAGAAAAGTTCTTGGCAGTGTGAAGGAGCAGAGGGATCTTGGGGTTCATGTTCACAGTTCCCCGAAAGCTGCCACCCAGGTGGATAGAGTTGTTAAGAAGGCATATGGTATGTTAGCTTTCACCATGGGGCGGCACGGTGGCTCAGTGGTTAGCGCTGCTGCCTCACAGCACCAGGGACCCAAGTTCGATTCCAGCCTCGGGTGACTGTCTGTGTGGAGTTTGCACATTCTCCCTGTGTCTGCGTGGGTTTCCTCTGGGTGCTCTGGTTTCCTCCCATAATCCAAAGATGTGCAGGCTAAGTGGATTGGCCATGCTAAATTGCCTGTAGTGTTCAGGGATGTGTAGATTAGGTGGGTTACAAGGGGACGGGTGTGGGTGGGATGCTCCAAGGTTTGGTGTGGACTTGTTGGGCTGAAGGGCCTGTTTCCACACTGTAGGAATTCTAGATTCTAGATTAATAGAGGGACCGAGTCCAAGAGCCATGAAGTTATGCTCCAGGTATACAAAACCCTGGTTCGGCCGCATCTGAAGTATTGTGTCCAGTTTGGTCGCCTCATTACAGGAAAGAAGTGGAGGCTTAGGAAAAGGTGTAGAGGAGATTTACCTGGAATGGAGGGAAGGTCTTACGAGGAAAGGTTGAGAGCGCCAGGGCTTTTCTCTTTAGAACAACAAAGGATGAGAAGTGACTTGATAGAGGTGTACAAAATGATCAGAGGTATAGGTAGAGTAGACCGCCAGAGACTTTTTCCTAGGGTGGAGGTAGCTATTACGAGGGGGCATAGTTTTAAAGTGAGTGGAGGTAGATACAGGGGAGATGTCAGAGGTAGGTTCTTTACTCAGAGAGTGGTAGGGGCGTGGAATGCATTGCCGGAGAGGGTAGTGGAGTCGGCCTCATTAGGGGCATTTAAGCGGCTATTAGATAGGCATATGGATGATAGTATAAAGTAGGGTTTGAGGTTAGACAGACCTTAGGATTAGAGTAAAAGTTCGACACAACATCGTGGGCCGAAGGGCCTGTACTGTGCTGTACTGTTCTATGTTCTACGTACTCTGGGTGGGGGATTTCAATGTCCACCACCAAGAGTGGTTTGGCAGCAGTACTACTGATCGAGCTAGTCGGGACCTAAAGGACATATAGCTGCTAGACTGGGTATGCGGCAGGTGGTGAGGGAACCAACAAGAGGGAAAAACACACTTGACCCCAACCTTACTAATCTGCCAGCTGCAGTTGCATCTGTCCATAACAGTATCGGTAAGACTGACCATCACACAGTCCTTGTGGAGACCAAGTCCTGCCTTCACATTCATAACTACCTCCATCGTGTTGTGTGGCACTATCACCATGCTAAATGGGACAGACTTCACACAGATCTAGCAACTCAAGACTGGGCATCCATGAGGCGCTGTGGGCCATCAACAGCGGCTGAATTGTACTCCAGCACAATCTATAATGTCATGACCCAGCATATCCCCCACTCAACCATTACCATCAAGCCAAGGGATCAACTCTGGTTCGATGAAGAGTGCAGGAGGGCATGCCAGGAGCAGCATCAGGCAACCCTGAAGATGAGGTATCAACCTGGTGACGCCACCAAACAGGACTACTCGCAGGCCAAACAGCGAAAGCAACAAGTGATAGACAGAGCTAAGCGATCCCACAACCAACGGATCTAAGCTCTGCAGTCCTGCCACATCCAGTTGTGAATGGTGGTGGACAATTAAACAACTCACTGGAGTAGGAGGCTCCACAAGTATCCCCATCCTCAATGATGGAAGAGCCCAGCACATCAGTGCAAAAGAAAAGGCTGAAGCATTCACAGCAATCTTCAGCCAAAAGTGCCAAGTGGATGATCCATCTCGGCCTCCCCTAGTGGTCCCCAGCATTACAGATACCAGTCTTCAGCCAATTCGATTCACTCCACGTAATATCAAGAAACAGCTGGAGACACTGAATACTGCAAAGGCTATGGGCCCTGACAACATTCTAACAATGGTACTGAAGACTTGTGCTCCAGAACTTGCCACTCCCCTAGCCAAGTTGTTGCAGTAAATTATAGCACTGTATCTACCTGACAATGTGGAAAATTGCCCAAGTATGTCCTGTACACAAAAAGAAGGACAAATACAACCTGGCCAATTACCGCCCCATCAGTCTCATCTCGATCATCGGTGAAGTGATGTAAGGTGTCATCAACAATGCTATCAAGCAGCACCTGCTCAGAAATAACCTGCTCAGTGACGCCTAGATTGGGTTCTGCCAGGGCCACTCGGCTCCTGATGTCATTACAGCCTTGGTTCAACCATGGACAAAAGAGCTGAATTCCAGGAGGTGAGGTGAGAGTGACAGCCCTTGATACCAAGGCTGCATTCGACAAAGTGTGGCATCAAGGAGCCCTAGCAAAACTGGGATCAATGGGTATCAGGGAGCAAAGCTCTAGTGGTTGGAGTCATACCTGACACATAGGAAGATGGTTGTGGTTGTTGGAGGTCAATCATCTCAGCTCTAGGACATCTCTGCAGGAGATCCTCAGGGTAGTGTCCTCGGCCCAACCATCTTCAACTGCTTCATCAATGACTTTCCCGCCATCATAAGGTCAGAAGTGGAAATGTTCGCCGATAATTGTACAATATTCAGCACCATTCGTGACTCCTCAGATATTGAAGCAGTCTATGTTCACTTGCAACAAGATCTGGGCGATATCCAGGCTTGGGTCGACAAGTGGCAAGTGACATTTGCGCCACACAAATGTCAGGCTATGACTATCACCAATAAGAGAGAATCTCATTACCATCCTTTGACATTCACCGGTGTTACCATCACTGAATCCCCCACTATCAACATCTGGGGCTTATCATTGACCAGAAACTCAACTGGACTCACCATATTAACAGTGCGGCTACAAGAGCAGGCCGGAAGCTAGGAATACTGCGGCGAGTAACTCACCACCTGACTCCTCAAAGCCTGTCTGCCATCTACAAGGCACAAGTCAGGAGTGTGACGGAATACTCCCCACTTGCCCGGATGAGTGCAGCCCCAACAACATCAAGAAGCTTGACACCATCCAGGACAAAGCAGCCCACTTGATCGGCACTACATCCACAAGCATTCACTCCCTCCACCACCAACGCTCAGTCACAACAGTGTGTACCATTTACAAGATGCAGTGCAGAAATTCACCAAAGATCCTCAGACAGCACCTTCCAAACCCACGACCACCTCCACCTAGAAGGCAAGGGCAGCAAACATAATGGAACACCATCAGCTCCAAGTTCCCGTCCAAGTCACTCACCATCCTGACGTGGAAATATATCAGTGTTCCTTCAGTGTCACTGGGTCAAAATGCTGGAATTCCCTCCCTAAAGCTTTCCGGGTCAACTCACAGCAGGAGGACTGCAGCGGTTCAAGAAGGCAGCTCACCTCCACCTTTTCAAGGGCAATTTGGGATGGGCAAGAAATGCTGGTCAGCCAGTGACACTCATACCCCACAAATAAATAGGAAAAAAAAAATCATGTGTTGATGCAGGCTTGGTGGACCGAAGGGTCTGTTCCTGTACTGTACCGTTCTTTGTTTTCTTAGCAGAAGATCTTTGTTCTTTGTTCTCTTAGCAGCCTATTGTGCCTGCACAGCTCTTCAAATGAGCATCATTACCTAGTGCCAATCTTCTGCTCTATCCCTTACCTTTGCACATTATTATATCCAAATAACCATCCAACTGAATGCCTGAGTTGAAGTGTCACCAGTACACTTTCAGGCATGGTATGCCACACCGTAACGACTCAATGAGTGAAACCACCCTTGCTTTTCCAAATCACTTTACCTATAAGCCCTCTCGTTCTTGTTCCATTTACATTAAATTACAGATGTCAAATACTTGCCCACTCACTTAACCTCTCTCATTCCTTTGATGTCTTCCTGATAACCTGCTTTCCCACCTATCTTAGTATCATCTGCAAATTTGCTTGCTACACTCTGTCTCTTTATCCAAATCATTAATGTAGGTTCTAAATAATTGAGGACCCAGCACTAATCACTAAAACACTCCATTATTTATAGTTTGCCAACCTGAAAATGCCATCAACAAATCTATGCTGGCCTGCTAGTAGAGGACCAATTACAATGCTCAAAATCTAATGCAACATTTCAAACACCAGTGGTCATAGCAGAATTACAGTGACTTTGAATAAATTTATGCAGTTAATACATACAACCCAAAACGTCACTGAAATAAATTTCCTCAACCACTCATAAACAAACCCCACAGATATATAAAGGTTGTGAAATGATTTGCTGGCACAGATTTATATCCAGAGCTTACTATGGCCCATAATAATTTCTGGATGCTATTTGGGATTTATGTGTTTTGATTTTCTTACTGAGACAGTACTTTGTTTAACAATAGAGCCATCAGTCTCATTGCATGAGTGCCTACCTCTCCCTCCCCAACAAGCTTACCAGGACAAAGGAGTAAGCAGCTGATGTGGCCTTCTGACAGTGGTGTCCTGTTCCATGAATCAGGAAAGGGCAGCAGCAGAGACACGATGCTCTAAGAATAAGTCTCTATATCTGAAGGCAGCAACTCACATACTTTTAAAATGATCTTCATTTCCACAGTGCCACCCTGGATATGAAGACATCCATAAACATGTTATAGCAATTAATTACTTTTGTGCTGTTCTGACTCTGCTGTCAGATCTGCTGAGCTTTGCCACCAATTTCTTTATGTGCATCAATTGCTCTTGATGCATACTCAGAGTGGTAACACAATGTAAACAAAATAATTTACATAATGTAAACAGAAAGCTCCAGCAAACGGTACTGCCACGATGACCGGATAATCAGCTTTTCGCAACGTTTTTGAGGGACAGAAATTGGCAAGAGAACAAGGGAGAACTCCCCTCTTATATTAAATAGTGCCACAGGATCTTTTATATCCACTTGAAGAGCCTCAGTTTAACCTCTCATCTGAAAAATGAGAGGTTAAATCACCACCTACACCACCTGTAATGCCTCACTTCCTCAGTAACACAACAAGAGGGTGAGCCTAGATGTGATCAAATCACTGGAACAGGACTTAGACACACAAGCACTTCAACCTTTTATCAAAAACAGCAAGAACATGCTTCATGCACCCTCTGGTTGGTATTAGGTGGCAGCCCACCTTGCAGGGTTAATTATCTAGCCTATACCTGGTAATTAAACTGGATATTGGAGAGGGTGAAGTGACCATTTGCTGGTCTCTTAACATGGAAGAATTGGGTCAATGCTTGCAAATAATATTTACAAAGAGGAACCTTGTCTTGATGCAGGGGCATAAGCCTCCTTCTAGTTTCCAATTTTTTTTGAAAGACGACAGCATCTCTCTATTTCAATTTCTGGTGTTCTGTCCCAGTAATTCAATGGGTAAAGTTCTATTATGGATGCAAATCTGTGGTAAAGCCTAGAGCTACACCAACTTCTCCACCCTAACCCATGTATTCTTCCTGATCAAACATTTCATAAGTGCAAAGCAGATCCGAAAATGAAAATATATTTAGGACACTTTGTTCAGGCAGCAATCGAAACATTAAAAGTGCTTCTAGGAATCGTAAAAGCATAGTTTTATTTTGTGCTACGGATACTAGTGAAAGTTGACTGTCTCAAAACCTTTAATATTAATTAACTAACCCCCTGTAGCATTGCTCATGAGTAATCCAGGGTCTGGAACACAGTTGCAAAACGTGAATTGTCCCAAACCTAAACAGGGGAGTGGACCAGGCAAGACAGGGGATGATTGTCTTGCCTGATCTCTAAAGTACAGTAATCAAGAAAGAGAGGTGAAATAACTCCGGAGAGACCCGTATCCCTTCACCTAGTCACCCTTTATTTAAATGTGCATAGTGCTTGACACTGGCCTGGTTTCCTCAGAGTCAGCTCTCAGAATGTACAGAACCTCTAACGCTCCTGCTTATATTTGTCAGCCAGGGTTCCCTGATTGGGCCAGGTTAACCCCAGTCAGGCAACTCATATTCTAGGAGGTCCACATGCCCGATCTCATTACAATCACAATATCCCTCCGCCTCTAAGCCTCTTCTTTTTCTTGTAGCCTGTCCTAGGGCATTTTTGCACCAGGTCTGGTTGTCCGACTCAGCCTCAGGTATGGACGATGTGTTCCAGAAAGCAGCTAGCCTGTTGCACCCAGAGCATCTCGGAAGAAATTCATCCTCTTCTTCAGGGCAGTAAGGGCATCCAGGCTGACATCTTCTGTGTCCATCTTAAACTCCGAGGCTTCTTCAGCATTGGATGGAGGGGGTGAACTCACAGGTACTGACAGCCTTTCTGGCTGTTCTGATGGGCTGGGTATGTTTTGCTCCTGCAACATTTGTGAAACGCTAGCTTTCATGCGGTCCACATGCTTGTTCAGGACCACCTCACCTACCCAAACTTTGTACATCAGGGATCTGACCTCGCATCGACCATGTCTCTTACCCACACAGATCCATTTCTGTGGTTCTGGCACTAAACTTCATCCTATGAAGTAAACTATCTCCCTCACTTAGAGGAGTCTTATGTCCAGCATTGGCATTCCCTGATGCTGTTCACCCTCCACCACAGGTCTGGGAAGATCAGATTTAACCTGGTGCAGAGTCTTCTCCCCATTAGTAGTTCTGCTGTAGTTGCGTGGTCCAATAATTAAATAGGAACCAAAACAGTTTGGTATTGAGTGAAGCTGTAGGCTATTTCTTTAAACTGGTCTTCGAAGTTTGGACTACTCTTCCCACCAGATCTTTGAACCAAATGTTTATTTTGTTCAGATACCAGAAATCAGATACCAGAATTGTTGAAGGATGCGAGATTTAGGGAGAGGGAAGAACTGAGGGAGATCAATATTAGTAAAGAAACGGTGCTGGGAAAATTATTGGGATTGAAGGCTGACAGATCCCCAGGGCCTGATAATCTACATCCCAGAGAACTTACGGAAGTAGTTCTCAAAATAGTGGATGCATTGGTGGTCATCTTCCAGGATTCTATAGACTCTGGACCAGTCCCTGCATATTGGAGGGTGGCGAATGTCACTCCAATATTCAAAAAGGGAGGCAGAGAGAAAACAGAAAATTATAGACCGGTGAGCCTAACATCAGTGGTGGGGAAAATCTTCGAATCCATTGTCAAGGATTTTATAGCAGAGCATCTCGAAAGCAGTGGCAGGATCAGAGTCAACATGGATTTATGAAGGGGAAATCATGCTTGAGAAATCTGTTGGAATTCTACAAAGATGTAATTGATAGAGCTGACAAGAGGGAGCCAGTCGATGTTGTATATTTGGACTTTCAGAAAGTGTTTGACAAAGTCCCACATAAGAGATTAAAGTACAAGATTAAAGCGCATGGAATTGGGGGAAGTGTATTGAGATGGATAGGAGATAGTAGGAACTGCAGATGCTGGAGAATCTGAGATAACAAGGTGTAGACCTGGATGAACACAGCAGGCCATGCAGCATCAGAGGAGCAGGAATGGTAATGTTTCGGGCCTAGACACTTCTTCAGAAATGGGGGAGGGGAAGAGGGTTCTGAAATAAATAGGGAGAGAGGGGGAGTCGGACAGAAGATGGATAAAGGAGAAGATAGGTGGAGAGGAGACAGACAGGTCAAAGAGGCGGGGATGGAGCCAGTAAAGGTGAGTGTAGGTGGGGAGGTAGGGAGGAGATAGGTCAGTCCAGGGAGGACGGACAGGTCAAGGGGGTGGGATGAGGTTAGTAGGTAGGAGATGGGGCTGGGGCTTGAGGTGGGAGGAGGGGATAGGTGGGAGGAAGGACAGATTAGGAAGGCGGAAACGAGCTGGGCTGGTTTTGGGATGCAGTTGGGGGAGGGGAGATTTTGAAGCTTGTGAAGTCCACATTGATACCATTGGGCTGCAGGGTTCCCAAGTGAAATATGAGGTGCTGTTCCTGCAACCTTCGGGTGGCATCGTTGTGGCACTGCAGGAGGCCCAGGAGGGACATGTCGTCTAAGGAATGGGAGGTGGAGTTGAAGTGGTTCATGACTGGGAGGTGCAGTTGTTTAGTGCGAACCAAGGATAGGAGACTGGTTGGCAGAGAGGAAACAAAGAGTTGGAATTAATGGGTCCTTTTCAAATTGGGGGCAGGCTGTAACTAGTGGGGTACCACAGGGATCAGTACTGGTTCCCCAGCTATTCACAATATATATTAATGATTTGGATGAGGGAACAAAATGCAACATCACCAAGTTTGCAGATGATATCAAGTTGGCTGGGAGGGTGAACTGTGACGAGGATGCAGAGATCCTTCAGCATGATCTGGACAGGTTGGGTGAGTGGGCAAATCAATGGCAGATGCAGTATAATTTGGATAAATGTGAGGTTATTCACTTTGGAAGCAAAAACAAGGAGGCAGATTACTACATTGAATGGCTGTAAATTAGGAGAGGGGAGCGTGCGGCTGGACCTGGGCATCCTTATACACCAGTCGCAGAAGGTCAGCAGGCGGTAAAGAAGGCAAATGATATGTTGGTCTTCATTGCGGAGGTTTTGAGTACAGGAGCAGGGATGTGTAGTTGCAATTGTATAGGGCCTTGGTGAGACCACGTCCGGAATATTGTATACAACCTTGGTCTCCTTTTCTGAGGAAGGATGCTCTTGCTCTTGAGGAACTGCAGCGAAGGTTTACCAGGCTGATTCCAGGGATGGTGTGTCTGACATACGAGGAGAGATTGACTAGGCTGGGATTGTTTTTGCTGGAGCTCAGACGAATGATGGGGGGGATTCTCATGGAGACTTATAAAATTCTAACAGGACTGGACAGGGTAGATGTATGGAGGATGTTCCTGATGTTGGGTGTCCTGAACCAGGATTTACAGTATAAGGATTCAGGGTAGAACATAGAACATAGAACAATACAGCGCAGAACAGGCCCTTCGGCCCTCAATGTTGCGCCGACCTGTGAACTAATCTAAGCCCACCCCCTACACGATCCCATCATCATCCATATGCTTATCCAAGGACTGTTTAAATGCCCCTAATGTGGCTGAGTTAACTACATTGGCAGGCAGGGCATTCCACGCCCTGACCACTCTCTGAGTAAAGAACCTGCCTCTGACATCTGTCTTAAATCTATCACCCCTCAATTTGCAGCTATGCCCCCTCGTACTACCTGACGTCATCATCCTAGGAAAAAGACTCTCACTGTCCACCCTATCTAATCCTCTGATCATTTTGTATGTCTCTATTAAATCCCCTCTTAGCCTTCTTCTCTCCAATGAGAACAGACCCAAGTCCCTCAGCCTTTCCTCAGAAGACCTTCGCTCCAGAACAGGCAACATCCTGGTAAATCTCCTCTGCACCTTTTCCAATGCTTCCACATCCTTCCTGTAATGGGGCGACCAGAACTGAACGCAATATTCCAAGTGAGGCCGCACTAGCGTTTTGTACAGTTGCAGCATGACATCACGGCTCTGGAACTCAATCCCTCTACCAATGAAACCTAACACACCGTATGCCTTCTTGACAGCACTATCAAACTGGGTGGCAACTTTCAGGGACCTATGTACCTGGACATCAAGATCCCTCTGCACATCCACACTACCAAGAATCTTTCCATTGATCCAGTATTCTGCCTTCCTATTATTCTTCCCAAAGTGCATCACCTCACATTTATCTGCATTGAACTCCATTTGCCACCTTTCAGCCCAATTCTGCAGTTTATCCAAGTCTCCCTGCAACCTGCAACATTCTTCCACACTGTCCACCACTCCACCGACTTTAGTGTCATCTGCAAACTTACTAACCCATCCACCTATGTCTGCGTCCAAGTCATTTATAAAAATGACAAACAGCAGTGGTCCCAAAACAGATCCTTGTGGCACACCACTAGTAACCGGACTCCAGGCTGAATATTTTCCATCAACCACCACTCTTTGCCTTCTTTCAGAAAGCCAGTTTCTAATCCAAACTGCTAAATCTCCCTCAATCCCATGTCTCCGCATTTTCTCCAATAGCCTACCATATGGAACCTTATCAAAGGCTTTGCTGAAGTCCATGTACACCACGTCAACTGCCCTACCCTCATCCACATGCTTGGTCACCTTGTCAAAAAACTCAATGAGGTTTGTGAGACACGACCTGCCCTTGACAAATCCATGTTGACTATCTCCAATCAAATTGTTGCTTGCTCGATGATTATAAATCCTATCTCTTATAATCCTTTCCAAAACTTTTCCTACAACAGATGTAAGGCTCACTGGTCGAGAATTACCTGGGTCATCTCTACTGCCCTTCTTGAACAAGGGCACGACATTTGCAATCCTCCAGTCATCTGGTACTAAACCTGTAGACAATGACGACTCAAAGATCAAGGCCAAAGTCTCCGCCATCTCCTCCCCAGCTTCCCAGAGAATCCTCGGAAAAATCCCATCTGGCCCTGGGGATTTATCTACCTTCACACCTTCTCGGGTTGATAACACTTCCTCCTTACTAACCTCAATCCTTTCAAGTCTAATAGCCCATATCTCAGTCTTCTCCTCTACAATATTCTCCTTTTCCCCAGTGAAAACAGATGAGAAATATTCGTTTAGCATCTCTCCGATCTCCACAGGGTCCACACACAACTTCCCACTTCTGTCTTTGACTGGCCCTATTCTTACCCTAGTCATCCTTTTATTCCCCACATACCCATAGAAAGCTTTAGGGTTCTCCTTAATTCTACCTGCTAATGACTGCCCATGTCCCCTCCTTGCTCTTCTTAACTCTCTCTTTAAATCCTTCCTAGCTAATCTGTAACTCTCCATCGCCTCATCTGAACCATCTCGTCTCAATGTCAGACCAATGATAGACCATTTAGGACGGAGATGAGGAGACATTTCTTCACCAAAGAGTGGTGAGCCTGTGGAATTCATTACCACAGGAAGTAGTTGATGCCAGAACATTGACTGTACTCAAGAGGCAACTAGAAATAGCACTTGGGACAAATGGGATCAAAGGTTATGGGGAGAAAGCAGGATTAGGCTGTTGAGTGGGATGATCATCCATGATCGTGAAGAATGGTAGAGCAGGCTCGAAGGGCCAAATGGCCTCCTCTTGCTCACATTTTCTATGTTTCTAATGATCGTTCCTGATTTGGATGTTGCTAAGCAATTTAACTGTTCCAAGCCAAATGTGGGTGGGCTTTCCAGGGTGTACATTCTCCTGGATGCCGACCCATGAATTCTCTTACTCAATTCAGCACTAGTAGGACTCTTTTGCTGTTTCAAGTCCACATACTGGCAGCAACTGAAATGGTTTGCTGGCTCAAATCCTGAAGAAAATTTTAATTGTTTGCATGAGGTTTGGCTTTGTTTTGGGGTTTTGTTGTGGGCTGACCTACAGTCCCTCCATTCAGGATATATCTTGAGTGAGGCTATGCAATTGCCTTCACTCAGGTGGCATTTCCCCAAGCTGAGTAGGCCTGGCAACGAGTCCACTTCCATTGGCATACCCTGTAACTCATAGGCCCCACTTGACACATTTTATAATGACAAAGCTAGTTGTAGTACCTGTTTGAAGTTTCGTTGGGCTTCAGCTAGAAAAGCATTTTTGGAAGGTTACATCATTAATCCCACATAGCAAACATTGTTTTAGTATCGAATTAAGGGTTAAACCAAAGTCACATGCCTCTGCCTACTGTCTTAAGCTCGTTAAAAATCCTGACATGGATTCCTCTGGTTCTTGACCTGCCAAGTAAAACCGATAGCATCTCAGAATTGGAGGCAGCTTGGGGTCACAATATTCCTTAACTAAATCCATCAAACTTTGAAAGGTTTTAGCATCTGGTGTGTCAGGAAACGTTAGGCTGCTAATAACCAAAAAAGCTGCAGATCCACAAGCTGTCAGAAGAATTGCTCATTACTTTTCATCTGGCCCAATGTCATTATCCCCAGGAAAAAAAAATGCATTCTTTCCACATACTGGGCCCAGTCTTCAATGACAGGGTCAAGTCAGTCAAGCTTCCCAAATAACAGCATGATGCCAGAAATGTTTACCCCAAATCAAAGATGACTATTGAAAGTGAATTTCTTCAAGAGTGTATTTTTTTCTCTTGTCACCTCTGAAATAACTCCACAGAGGCCAGCACCCTGTTACCAATTTACATGTGCATTGTACTTGGCACTGGTCCAGCTTCCTCAGAGTCAGCTCCCAGACTGAACAGAATCTCTGACATTTCTATTTATATCCATCAGCCTGGTTGACAGCCCCAATCAGGGAACTCATTCTTTGAGGTCCACTTGGCTGACCTCATTACAATCACTACAAGAGGCATAGATTTTTAAAGTTAAAACTAGATCTAGTGAGAGAAAGGGGGCATAAGGTACTGTGATGACAAGGCTTTTGTGGATTAATTTTCAATGAGATAGCTGAGGGCAGATATTATGGGGAGAAGCAGTTGAAATGTGTGGGTAAAATGGAGTCAAAGTAAAGTTCATCCATACATAACTGAATGGCACAACAGGCTGAAAGAGCTATAAGGTCTCCCATAAACTAGATTTATCTAAATCAGAAAGCAATACCAGCATCTCACACAGTAAGCCATAGCCTGCAGTTTGTAAGCCTTCATTCCAACCAACTCCAGACAAAAATATATTGGGGATATCAAAATGTCAATGATGGAATCTGCAGCACTCGCTACGTGAGAGGGGTCTGTTTGAGTGGGGTTGCAGCCGGAAGTCTGAATGCACATGCCCAACATGCAATTTATACTGATGCACCCTCTACAGGCAAAGTCAGCTACAACAAGTAGCAAAATCACAGGAAAATGTATTGCTGCCTACATCTCCTGGCTACTCTATAGATAAAGCGACACGTTGCACAATTTTAAAGTCAGTTTCTGCAGTTTTTCCTCGAATGTAAACTTACATTTCTCCCCTAATTAAATATATTCTATTTGCATTTTCCATTTCTGAAGTTTAGAATGTTTTCCATACTCTTTGGTCTCCACTTAAGGTGAAAGTAACTTCTGCTTTAAAATGTTGATTTGATTATAAACATGGTACAAAAAATTATGTTTGTAACCGATTGAATAGCTATGGATGTGAATACCATATGCAGAAGGTAAAGATAGATGGAACTATCAAAATAGTACAGCCTGAGCTTTCCATAGCATAGCATAACAGGACTTTTTTTTCGCTTTTTTTTTATGTGGAACATGGGCAGTGTTGGCAACATTTGTTGTCCATCTCTAACTGCCCTTAAGTGGCATTCTAGGCCATTTAAGAGTGAGCTACATTGCTGAGAGTCTGGATTTATGTCAGCCAGACTGGGTAAGGGTAACAGATTTTCTTCATTCATAAACCAGATGGGTTTTTATAGCAATAATGACAACGGTGATGGCTGCTGCTACTAAGGCTAGCTTTCAATTTCATATTTATTCATTGACTTCAAATTCCACCATTGGATTCAAAATAAAGAGCAATAGCCTGGACCTATAGATATTTTGTCCAGTGTTATTGCCACAACATCACTGTCTCCCTGTTAAAAATGGTAAGCTTTGCTTCTTTATAATGAAGAAAGCTTTCATGACTAGCTCTCAGATCTGTGTTTCTGTTATCTGATACATGCATGTTGATGATGAAATATTCAAAAGGACTTAATCTCCTCTAGAGAAGATACATGCATGTACACTCAGACCCCAACCCCTACACACATGCCTCTCCTCACAGGCACACATGCTCCGGGTGTTTAAGCCCACACCATCATATCCCCTCACGCTCTCACCCAGGCATACTCACCAACACTTCCAAACCAACCTACCAGCATCCGTCCCACCAGGCACACCAAACATTCAATCCCAACCCCCGTGCACATCCCACATCTCCAACACACCCCACCCCAGGTCCTGTTGTGCTGGGTTCTTACTAGGACGATGAGCATGAACAGCATGAATGAGTCACATTGGATGACAATCACACTACACACCGAACAGGAAAACATTTTACGTTCCTTAAGTACAGTTTCACCATCAGGGGCTCACAACAGGAATGTTCACAGTATCCATTGAGAAGCTTCCATCCATTGTCATTCATTAAATTTCAGTCCGAACTGGTTGAAAGGACAGTTTCTTGTAAATGAGAAGGTTATGGATCCAAATGACTTTCAAGAGTTCTAGCCACATGATCAAAGCTGGTCCCTCAGTATTGCACCAGAGATATTGAATTAAATCCTATCAGTATACAAATGGATAAAATCCTTTCGCACTATGCAAGGGGCACAAAGTTCTCTACTGGCCATTGAAAGCTTAGCTGCAGTAGGTAATGAATTTTAAGAATCTGCCGGATCACTAACCAGAGACGGATAATACCTCCACTTGCGAGTGTACTGGCTCCTTAGCTCCATCCAGCTTTTGAAGCATTTGTGCAGAGGCGAGATGGGGGAGTAGCAGGGCTTCCCACCTGTGGACACTATGTAGTTATCATGGCTCACTAAGATTAATTAAAGGATAACAACCGTTTGCACCCGGGCGTGGGTTCAGCATCTGCAATCCTGACTTGCCATTCTTGCTCCTGAGGGAAAATCCTGTCAGTATGGCACAGGTATCATTGTGACACTTTAATAAACATTTCCTCAATCATTTCACCAAAGAGTGAAAACTGCTTTTGGTAACAGACTGGGCAGAGAAAAAAGATCAGTGTGACACATCAACATTTCTAATCTTATGACCTCCACCACAAAATGCAATCATTCTTTCACTCTTTTTCTTTCTGAAACAATCACGCACGCTCCTTCAAACATCTCAAATGATATGAACACAACAGGTTTGATTTTATTCTTTCATGAGATGAGAGTATCACTGGAAAGGCCACCCACAATTTCATTTGAATTGAGTGGCTTGCTAGATCATTTCAGAGGGAAAATAGGGGTTAACCACATTCAAGTGTGTCTAAGAGTCACATGTAGGCTGTAAGGTAAGGATAGCAGATTTATTTCCCTAAAAGGACATTCATGCATCAGACGGGTATTACAACAAGAGTTTCTTGAGGTATTTTAAAGGAAAAGAGTAAGCAAATTAAGTGTTGGCCCTCTCGGGTGAGAACGCAGAATTGATAGTGGACAATAAGGAAATGGCAGATGAAATGAACAAATATTTTACTTCTCATCATGAGAAAAGAAAAAAAAATTTCAACAGTGGCTACAAATCAGGATGTGGAAGGGAGAGAGGAACTTAATGAAATTACAATCACAAGCTAAGTGGTGCAAAGCAAAACAATGGAGCTACGATTGACAAATCTCCAGGATTAGATAGATTTCATACTTGGGTCTTAATAGACATTGTTGATGAAGTAGTAAAATTCATTGTTTTTAGTTTACCAAAATTCTCTCAATCAGGAAAGAGTCCATCAGATTGGAATGTCACAAACATGATCTTTCTATTGAAGAAATAGGAGGCAGAAAACAGGAAACTATAGGTCAGTTAATTTGATTCTTTATTCATTCATGGGATGAGGGCATTGCTGCTAGGCAGTGTTTATTGCCCAGGGGGCAGGTAAGAGTCAACCACATTACTGTGGGCCTGGTGTCACATGTAGGCCAGATCAGATAAGGATAGCAGATTTCCTTCCCTAAAGGACATTAGTGAACCAGATGGGTTTTTCCCCCAACAATCGACAATGGATTCATGGTCATCACTAGATTCTTAATTCCAGGTATTTTATTGAATTCACATTCCACCGTCTGCCACTGTGGGATTCGAACCCAGGTCCCCAGGACATTATCTGAGTCTCTGGATTAACAGTCCAGCGATAATACCACTAGGCCATCACCTCCCCGTCATAATTAAGACTTGAGTAATCAAGAGGGTATTACAACACATTTAGTAAAACCCAAGGCACTCAAAGATTTATAATGGTCCAGTGAAAGGGAAATCATGTTTAACCAACTTATTTGACTTCATTGAAGGAGTGACATGTGCTATGAATAAGGAAAGGTTGCAGATGTATCATAATTAGATTTCCAGAAGGCATTTGACAAGGTCCCACATCAAACGCTATTGCAGAAAATAAATGCTCATGGTATATGGAGCAACTTGTGAGCACGGACAAAAGGTTTTCTTGCCAGCAAGACTCTGCAGAAAATAATACAAGGATGAAACAAAGAATTGCAAAAGCAAAAACAGGAATTGCTGGAGAAATTCAGCTCGTCTGACAATTCCTACCATTGTACCCCTATAACGTGGAAACAGGCCATTTGGCCCAACGAGTCCACATCAACTTTCTGAAGAGCATCCCACCCAGACCAACTCTATCCATTCAACCCTGCACTTCCCATGCTAAAGCTCCTAACCTGGTCACTATGAGCAATTTAGCATGGCCAATCCAGCTAACTTGTACATTTCTGGACTACCTGTAGGAGGAAAGCAGAGTTAATGCTTCAAATCTGATGACTCTTCACTAGAATGCAGTTGCAGCACAGTATGCATAAAATGGTCTTTGTCTTATTGGCAGGATGCAATGAGTTGAGTCCCACAGGGGACTATGCTTGTGGCGTCAACATTTTCATATTTGCATCAATGAGGGAAGAGAAGACATGATAACTAAATTCTCAGAAACACAAAGGTAGGTATGAAAGTAAATTGTGAAGCATACAAGCAGCTTGCACAAAACTATAGATAGGTTGAGTGTGCCGGCAAAAATTAGGTAGGTAGAGTATAATATGGAAAATGTGTAATTGTTCTTTTTGACAAGAAGAATAAAAAAACTGGTATTATTTAAATAGAGAACGACTGCAGAATTCTGAAGTACAGGAGAGATTTTGGTGCTCCACTGCATGAATCAGAAATCTTAGTACACCAGTATAGCAGATAATCAAGAAATCCAAATGAGATGCTATGCTTTGTTACAAAAGGATTTAACATAAAAATAAGTATAACATGCTTAAGTTATACTGAGCATTGCTGACACCATGCTCGAATACCATATGCAATTTTGGTCTCCTTCTTTAATGATGTCAATAAATTGCAGGCAGTTCAGATGTGGTTTAGTAGATTGATACCTGGAATAATGAATTATGAGAATAGGTTGGACAAACTGAGCTGGATTCCACTGGAGTTATAAGAGTGGGGGCATGACTTTATTGAAGTCTAAGATCCTAAATGGCCTTGATGAGGTCGATGTGGAAAAGGATATTTCCCTTTGTGGGGGAGTCCAGAAGTAGAAGGCACGGTTTTAAAATTAGGGGTGGCTCTTTTGGGACAGAGATGTGGAGAATTGTTTTCTCAGAGGGTTGGGCAATTTAGGAACACTCTGTCTCAGGAAGCAATGGATACGGGAGTTTTTTTTGTTAGGTAAAGATAAATGGATTTTCTAGTCTAATAAGAATCTAGGTTTATGGGGACAGACAGGAGAGTGGAATTGGAAACACAATCAGATCAACCACAAACTTAATAAATGGTACAGCAGGATCATGGGTCAAATGATCTACTTCTGCTCCTATTTCACATGTTCTCAACAATACTTATATTGCCAATATTACAGAGACTAGGTATCATGGTGGGATTTGAACCAGTGTCACCACAGCATTAGCCTGGGCCTCATGATCATGAGAAATTACCACCATCTTCCCCATGATCTCATCAATTGTTACATCATTGCTTGAGAGAGCTAGCTTTACAAAACAAATTGGCTCTCTGGTCTTTTCTTTTCTATTCATTCATGGGATGAGGGCATCGCTGATCAGGCAGCATTTATTGCCCAACCCTAACTGCCCTGGTTCAGAGTCAACCATATTGCTGTGGGTCAGGAGTTACACTTAGGTCAGACCAGGTAAGGATAGCAGTTTCCTTCCTAAAGGACAATCTAATAAGAATCTAAGGTTACTGGGGACAGACAGGCATGCAGAATTAGAAGCCAGTCAGAGGGAAATTGAGGAACAAGTATGTAGAGAGACCTCAGATATATCTAAGAATAATAAGGCTGTAATAGTAGGTGATGTTATTTTTCCAAACATTGACTGGGACTACCATAGTGTTAAAGGTGCAGATGTGATGAATTTTATAGAATCCCTCCAGCGTGGAGGCAGGCTATTTGAACCATCGAATCACACTGACCCTCTGAAGAGCATCCCACCCAGACCCACATCCCTAGCCTGTGTGATCTTTCATTTCCCATGGCTAATCTACCTAGCCCGGACATTCCTGGACTCTATGGACAATTTAGCATGGCCAGTCCACCTAATGTGCACATCTTTGGACTGCGGGAGGAGACAGGAGCACTTGGACAGACCCACGCATGTACAAAGAGAATGTGCAAACTCCACACCATAAGTCACCAAAGGGTAGAATCAAACCCAGGTCCCTGGCGCTGTGAGGCAGAGTGCTAACTACCATGCCACCAATTTGTTAAATGTGTTCAAGAAACTTTTCTTAATCAGTATATGAATGTTTGTACTAGAGATGGAGCAAAAACTGACCTTTCCTTGGGTAATAAGGCAGGGCAAGTAACTGAAACGATAGTAATTCAAACACTTTAGGTCTAATGATCATAATTCTATTAGTTCTAAAATAGTTTATGGGTAAGGATACGCCTTCCATAAAAATCAAAGTTTTTATTTCGAGTAAGGCAAATTTTAATGGTATGAGATCAGAGCTTTCAAAAATTAATTGGAGTAGACTGTCCACAGGTAAAGAAACATCTGGTAAGTGAGAGGCTTTCAAAAGCGTGATAACAAGAATTTAGAGTCATGATGTTCCTGTAAGGGTGAACGGTAAGGCTGGTAGGATTAGAGAACAATTGATGTATAATGATACTGAGGGTCTAGTCAAAAATCATGTACTAGACATGGACAACCGGGTTCAAATGAATCTCTTGAACACTATGAAGATTTTAGGAGCATTCTTAAGAGGAAATCATGAACGCAAAGAGAGGATATGAGACATCCTTGACAAATAAGGTTAATGACAATCTAAAGAAATTCTACAAGTACATTAAGAACAAGACAGCAAATAGAGATAGAGTAAGGCTCCTTAAAGGTCAAAGAGGTCATCTTTGTGTTGAACCTCAGGAGATGGGAGATATATTAAATCAATATTTCTCATTAGTTTTTAAACTGTGGATAGAAATGGAGGCTAAAGAACTCAGGGAAATAAATATTGATGTTTTGAAAACAGTTCACATTATACAAGAGGAAGTGCTGGAGGTCTTAAAAAACATAAAAGTGGATAAATCTCCTGGACCTGATCTAGTGTTTCCCAGGGTGTTGTTGCAAGTTTGAAAGGAGTATGGGGTCCCTTGCAAAAATATTTGCATCATCTATAAATACATGTGAGGTGCCGGCTTACTGGACAGTGGCTAATGTTGTGCCCTTGTTGAAGAAGGGATGTAGGAAGAAGCCTGGGAATTGTACATCTGTGAGTCTGACTTCGGTGGTGAGTAAGTTGTTGGAAGTGATTCTGAAAAATAGGAGTATATTTGGAGAGGCAAGGAATTAGGGATGGTCAGCACAGTTTTGTGCAAGGGAAATAGTGTGTCACAAACTTGATTGAGTTTTTGAGGAAGTAACCAAGATGGTTGATGAGTGTAGTAGACATTGTTTACTTGGACTTTAGTAATGCCTTTGACAAGAGTTCCGCATGATAGACTAATTAATTAAAGTTAGATCACGTGGAATTCAGGGTGAGCTTGTCAGTTGGATACAAAATTGACTTAATGGCAGGAGACAGAGTGACGGTGAAGAGCTTGTTTTCGGACTGAAGGTCTGTGTCCAGAGGTGTTCCGCAGGGATCTGTGCTGGGTCCACTTTTATTTATCATTTATATAAATTTTTTGAACGATAATATCAAAGGCATTGTTGGTAAGTTTGCACTTGACGGTAAACTTGGTGATGTAGCGGACAGTGAAGAAGGTCAGCAAAGATTACAAAGAGTTCTTGATCAATTGGGTCAATGGGGTAAAGATTGGCAGATGGAGTTTAATTTGGATAAATGCAAGGTATTGCGTTTTGGTAAAACAAGCAAGGACTTACACAATTAAGAGTAGGGGGAATTGGACAGTGTTGTAGAACAGACAGACAGGTACATAATTCTTTGAAGTTTTCATCACACGTCGACAGGGTGGTTAAGAAGGAATTTAGCACGCTTGCCTTCATTGCTCAGACTTTGAATATAGGAGTTGAGACATTGTGTTGAGGTTGTACAGGATGTTAGTGAGGCCTCTTCTGGAGTAATGTGCTAACCCTGGTATAAGGATGGATATTATTAAGCTGGAGAGATTTCAGAAGAGATGTACCAGGATGCTGCCAGGAATTGTGAATTTGAGTTATAAGGAAAGGCTGGGACTTTTCTCACTGGATTGTAGGAGGTTCAGGAGCGACCTTATTGATGTTTATAAAATCATGAAGGGTATAGATAAGGTGAATGGCAGGTCTTTTCCTAGGGGTGGGGGATTTCAAAACTAGGGGACACATTTTTAAGGTGAAAGGAGAAAGATTTACAAAAGATATGAGGGGCAACTTCAGACATTCAGCGCTCCTAAACAAGGCACCAATGGTCTAATCCAATGAGAAGTGGGATCATGGTGTCATTGACAATACCAACAATGACACTCTTAATGACATACCATGTTCATGACAGTCAATATGAATCGTTGAGCAGCTTCGGCCCCATGATACTCGACCATGTCGGAATCCGCCACCACCAATGTCTCCACTGTATATTCATTGGTTAATTGAATGGCATTTCTCCTTGGCCGCTGGCCATCAGCTTTCTTCAGTGTCTTTCTTCCTAAAATGGAATGTTAATACATTACTTGTGCTTAACTAAACCAAGCATTGAGAAATGGAAAAACAAAATCACAAATCATCAGGTAACCTATTAACCTTATCACTGCAGCTCTCATTTCCTGATCAGATGAGAGTGGTTCAATAGCATTTATAAAGTAAACTATGGAATTTTCTTTATATATATAACACACATGTATTGTAAGAGTCACCGAGTTTGTTTCTGTGCTGTATGAATCTTCGATCCAACCAGTCAATGCCAACCATAACGCCAAACTAAACTATTTCCACTTGCCTGTGCTTGGTCCATATCCTTCCAAACATTTCTTATTCATGTACTTATCCAAATGTCTTTTAAACATTGCAACTGTACCCGCATTTGCCACTTTCTCTGGAAGTCCATTCCACATATGAAGCACTCTTTGTGTAAAATAGTTACTCCTCACATCTTCTTTAAATCTTTCTCCATTCACTTTAAAAATATGTCTCCTAGTCTTAACATCTCCATTCTAGGGAAAAGATACCTGCCATTCACCTTATCTATACCCCTCAAATTTTCTAAACGTCAATAAAGTCACCCCTCCAACACTCCAGTGAAAATCATCCCAGTCTATCCAGCCCATTTTTATTATCCAAAGCCTCCATTCCAGGGAAATATTTTCTGAACCCTCTCCATTTAATAATATCCTTCCTATAACAGGTCAACCAGAACGGAACACTGTACTCCAGAAGAGGCCTCACTAACATCCTGTACAACCTTAACATGATGTCCCAACTCCTATACTCAAAGGTCTGAGCAGTGAAGGCAAGCATGCTAAATTCCTTCTTAACCACCCTGACTATGATGCAAACTTCTAAGAATTATGTACCTGAACCTCTAGATCTGTCTGTTCTACGCCACTACCCAAGGCCCTACTTTTAATTGTATAAATTCTACCCTTCCTTGTTTTACCAAAATGCAATACCTTGCATTTATCCAAACTTAAACTCCACCTGCCACTCTTCACCCTATTGACCCAATTGATCAAGAACTCTTTGTAATCTTAGATAACCTTCTTCACTATCCACTACTTCAAAACTTTAGTGTCATCCACAAACTTACTAATCATGCTTTCTATATTATCATTCAAATAATTTATATAAATGACAAACAAAAGTGGACCCAGCACCAATCCCTGTGGACACTGCTAGTAACAGGCCTCCAGTCCGAAAAACAATCCTCCACCACCACTCTCTGTCTCCTGCCATTAAGCCAATTTTGTATCCAACAGGCAAGCTCACCCTGAATTTCACATGATCTAACTTTATTTAATTATCTGCCATGTCAAAGGCTTTAATAAAGCCCAAATAAACAATGTATCCCACTCTGCCCTCATCAATTAACTTGGTTACTTCTTCAAAAACTCAATCAAGTTTGTGAGACACAATTTCCCTTGCACAAAATCATACTGACCACCCCTAATCATTCCTTGCTTCACCAAATGTATATAAATCCTTTCTTTGAGAATCACCTCCAACAACCTACCCACCACCAAAGTTAGATCACAGGTCTATAGTTCCCAAGTTTCTCCTTACATCCCTCCTTCAACAAAGGCACAGCATTATCCAGTCATCTGGCACCTCATCTGTAGTTACACTTGACACAAATATTTTTACAAAGGACCCCACAATGTTTTCCCTAACTTCCTACGATATCCTGGGATACGCTAGATCAGGTCCTGGAGATTTATCCACCTTTGTATTTTCTAAGATCTCCAGCACTTCCTCTTCCATAACATAAACTGTTTTCAAAACATCAATATTTATTTCCCTGAGTTCTCTCACTTCCATTTTTTTCTCCACAGTAAAAACTGACGTAAAATACTCATTTTTTATATCTCCCATCTCCTGACGTTCAACAAAAAGATGACCTCTTTGATCTTTAAGGGGCCTACTCTCTCCTGGAAATCTGACTTTTGAGTTAGTACCCTGCAGGTCTTCTGTGCATCTGAAGTTATTAATTTTATTAATTGAAGTTATAAATGCGGAGATGTCCAGGAGTTGAGATGACTGACCTCCAACATCCACAACCATCCTCCTATGTGCCAGGTATGATTCCAACCAGCAGAAAGTTTGCCCCCTGATTCCTACTGATTCCAGTTTTGCTAGGGCTCCTTCACAGCACATTCGGTCAAAAGTGGCCTTGATGTCAAGGCTATCCCTTGCATCTCACCTCTGGAATTCAAGGCTTTTGTCCATGGTTGAACCTTGTGGGAAGTCAGTAATCTCAACTCCTGGACATCTCTGCAGGAGCTTCTCAGGGTAGTGTCCTAGGTACAACAATCTTCAGCTGCTTCATCAAAAACCTTCCCTTCATAAGATCATAAGCGGGGATGTTCACCAATAATTGCACAATGTTCAGCATCATTGATGACTCCTCAGAAACTGAAGCAGTTCGTGTTCAAATGCAACAAGATCTGGACACTATCCAGGCTTGTCTGACAAGTGGCAAGTAATGTTCACACTACACAAATGTCAGACAATGACCATCTACCATTGGAGACCATTCTTTTATATTCAATGGCGTTACCATCACTGAATACCCCAATACAACATCTTAGACATTACCATTGACCACAAACTGCACTGGACTCGTGAGAGAAATACAGTGGCTACAACAGCAGGTCAGAAGCTGCGGTGAGAATAAGTATAAGAATACTGCGGTGAATAACTCCCCTTCTGACTCCCCAAGTCTACCATCTACAAGGCACAAATCAAGAGTATGATGGAATACTCCTCACTTGCCTAGATGGGTACAGCTCCATCAACATTCAAGAAGCTTGATACCATCCAGGACAAAGCAGACAACTTGCTTGGCACCACATCCACAAACATCCACTCCCTCCAACGTCAACACTCAGTAGCAGCAGTGTGCACTATGTACAAAATGTACTGCTGAAATTCAGTAAAGATCCATAGACAGCACCTTCCCAACACACAACCATATCATCTAGAAGGACAAGGGCAGCAGTTACATAGGAACACCACCACCCTCAAAGTCCCCTCCAAGCCTCTCCACATCTTGACTTGGAAATATATCACTTTAATGAGGTCGGGAGCTGAATGTCTCTAGCAGAACCTAAACTGAGTGTCAGTGAACAGGTTATTGTTGAGAAGGCGCTAAACTGGAGGGACACCAATATCCTTGCGGGGCTTGCTAGCGCTGCTTAAGAGGGTTTAAGCTACTGTGGCAGGGGATAGGAATTGGAGCAGCAGGTCAGCATGTGAAGAGCAGGTAGAGCTCAATAGACTGAACAAGCAAGACCAGTTCAATGAACAAAGTGGGACTATAAAAAGTGTATTGAGTAAGAGAGGAGGGACAAATAATAAAAAGATGTTGAAGGACATGATCAAGTGTACAGTCCAAATTAGAGTCCTTTATACAAATGCATAGAGTGTAAGGAACAAATTAAATGAGTTGCAGGCACATTTTCAAATTATAAACAATGGTACAGTAGCCATTGCAGAGCTGAAGGATGGTCAGGACTGGGAACTAAACTTACCAGGTTACAAGGTTTACAGGAAGGCTGGAGAAAAAAGCATTGGGTATGAAGTAGCATTCCCGATTAGAAACAGAGTCACTCCTATGGTGAGGGAGGATGTAATGAGGAGAAAGCACTCAATGGATGGAACTGAGGAATCGTAAAATAACTAAAACCACAATAGGTATCAAATATAGATCACATGGCAAAATCTCAAAAGTGCTAGACTGTATAAATGCTGAAATTAGGAAACTACATAGAAAAGGCAGAGTAGTTTTAACTGGGATTTTAATTTTAACAGACTGTGAGAGACTGACGAGCACCTGCTAGAAAGACTGTGAATTTCTAGTGTGTCCAGAATAGTTTCCAATGGCAATATGTCATTGATGTGACAAAGGATCATGTAATATTTGACTAGTAATGAGTCTGATTTAATTAATTTAATTTAACGTTTGTGAGCATTTGTCAAATAGTGATCAAGTTTCATGTAGCACTTGTAAGTGACAAGCAAAGATCATATTCTAGAATTTTGGATTTAAGTAAGGCAGACTTTAATGGGATGAAGCAGAGACTGTCCATGCTAAATTAGAATGCTCTGCTAATAGGTAAAACAATGAAGGAACTGTGGGGGTATTCAAAGAAACATGTTATGGTGTTCTCAAAAAGAGTTTGCACCCATGTGAAGGAAAAGCTCCACCTCACAAAAAAAACAGCCATGGACATCTGAGGTGGTAACGGACAGCATAAAATTAAAAGAAAGGGTTTATAAAAACACAGAGAACAGTACAGATTCCACAGAATGGGACAAATATAAAGACCAACAAAGGGCCACAAAGTGCCTTAAAAGAGCAGCCAAAAAAGTTAATGAAAGGAAACTTTCAAGGGTCAAAAAGACAACAAGAAGAGTTTGTATAGTTATATGAAGGAAAAGCAGCCGGTTAAGAGTATTATTGGCTGTGGGGATATTGCCAGTCACCATGGGGAAATGGCAGACATTCCAAATAAATATTTTGCTTCAGTATTCACAGCAAAAAGGGAGGATAGCTCATGAAAGTCCCAAACAAACTAACAGAAGATCAGGGACAGGGTCTAAATAAAAGGGAAATTAATGGAACTGACAATTGCTAAATCCCCAGGACCTAACAGTTACCATCTACGAGTATTAAAGGTGGCTTTTTGTTTCCCTTTATTCATTCACAGGATAAGGGCATCACTGGCTAGGCAGCATTTATTGCCCATCTCTAATTGCCCAGAGGGGCAGTTAAGAATCAACCACATTGCTGTGGGTCTGGAGTCACACAGAGGCCACACCCGGTAAGGATGGCAGTTTCCTTCCCTAAAGGACACTAGGTAGGAGAGCACATTGCCAATGTCCTCACCATAATCTTTCAGAGTTTCCTGGATTCAGGAGTTGAATCTCTAGATTGGAAATTTGCTCATGTCATTCCGCACTTTAAGGAGAGTGACAGAGAGAAACCAGTGAATTATCAACTAGTCAACTTAACATTTGTGGTGGGAGAACTGTTGGAGTGTATAAACAAGGATACAGTAACTGATCATCTTAAATTTTCAGTTAATCGGGGGAGTCAACATGGACTCATGAAGGGCAGGTCATGCCTGACAAACCTCAGATATTTTTTGAAGAACTGACAGGGGTGGTGGACACAGATAAGTCGATGGATATTGTTTATGTGGATTTCCAGAAACTATTGATAAAGTCCCACACAAGAACATGTTAGTTCAGGAGAAAGCCGCAGAATTAGATTTTTAATAGAATTAGATCATATTGTCACATGTACTCAAGTACAAAAGTACAGGAGTAGTGAAAAGTTTACAATATTGCCTCTCATGGAGCCAAATTAGAAACAAAGTACCTAGGTACAAATCTTAGATACAAAAAGAGGAATAAAGAAGAAAAGTAGTTGCATTACCTTACAGTGATTCATAGTATTAGTTAGAACTAAAACATAGCTAAAAGAATAAACATTATAGTGTTGAGGGCAAATTACTGACATGGATAGGAAATTGGTTGAGAGACAAGAAATAGAGTTAGAATAATGGGCAAATACTCAAATTGGCCAACCATGACGAGTGGTGTCCCGCAGGGATCTGTGCTGTTGCCTCAATTATTCACAATATTTGTTAACAACTTGGATAGTGGCATTAAAAAGTCAAATTTCTAAATTTGCTAATGTCACAAAATTGGGCAATATTGCAGACAGTGTTGATGACAGCACAAAATTACAACAGGATGTTGATGGATTAGAAGAATGGACAAAGCTTTGGCAGATGGACTTTAGTATAAGCAAGTGTGAGGTTAACCATTTCAGACTAAAAAAGAATAGGTCAGGGTATTCTTTAGAACACACAAAGTAAAATACACCGGATGTACAACAGGATTTGCGGGTTCATGCGTATAGTGCTTTAAAATGCCACAAACCGATGCAGGAAATAATCAAAAAGGTTAATGGAATGCTCACCTTCATATTTAAAGGGCTGGAGCATAGGGATGTAGACATTATGCTGCAGTTATACAAAATTCTAGTTAGACTTCACTTAATGTAATGAGAGCGAATTTGGGCACCTTAAAAAGGATGCTTTGGCCTGGTGGGAGATCAACATAGGTTTAAAACATGATACCTGGACTTCAGGATTTAAGTTATGTGAACAGATTAGGCAAAATAGGCCTTTATTCTCGAGAATTTAGAAGGTTAATGTCTTATCTTATTGAGAGTCTTCAGGATATTAACAGGGAAAGTCAGGGTAGATAAAGATGAACTGGTTAAAGATTCTAGAAGCAGGGACATAAGTCTAAGAATTAGGGCCAGGCCATTCAGGAGAGATATTAGAAAGCACTTCTACACACAAAGAGTACTGGAGGTTTGGAACTTTTCCTCAAATAGCAGTCAATGTTCAATTGTTAAATTTAAATGTGTGATAGACAAGTTTTTATCAGAAGTTTTTAAGCAAGGGTGTCAAGGGATACTGGCCCAAGGCAGACATATGGAGTTAGATCATATATCAGCCATAAGACCATAAGATATAGGAGCAAAATTAGGCCACTTGGCCCACTGAGTCTGTTCTGCCATTGAATCATGGCTGATATGTTTCTTAACCCCATTCTCCTGCCTTCTCATCATAACTTCGATCTTCTCACTAACCAAGAACCTGTCGGCAGCACGGAGGCTCAGTAGTTAGCACTGCTGCCTCACGGCACCAGGGACCTGGCCTCAATTCCAACCTTGAGCAACGGTCTGTGTGGAATTTGTACATTCTCCCCATGTCAGCACGGGGTTCTTCTGGGTGCTCCAGTTTCCTTCCACAGTCCAAAGATATGGAGGTTAGGTGGATTGGCCATGTTAAATTGCCCATAATGCCCAAAGATGTGCAGGCTAGCTGGATTAGCCATGGGAAACACGGGGCTACAGGGAAAGTTTGGGCTGTGGGCCTGGATGGGAAGCTCGTCAGAGGAATGATGTGGATTAAATGGGCTCAATGGCCTGCTACCACACTGTAGGATTCTGTGAAAAATTCTGTGAAATCCTATCCATCGTAAATATGCTCACTGACTTGGCCTCCAAAACATACTGCAGCAATGAATTCCACAAATCAACCACCTTAAGAAATTCCCCTTCATCTCAGTTCTAAAGGGTCACCACTCTGAGGCTGTGCCCTTGGGTCCTAGTCTCTCCCCTGCTTGTCCATTCTATCCAGGCCTCTCAGTATTTTGTAAGTTTCAATGTGATCTACCCCTTCCTGCTAAACTCCACCACGTACAGACCTAGAGTCCTCAAGTGCTCCTCATATGACAACACTTCATGCTGTGGGATCAATTCTTGTAAACCTCCTCTGGATTCTTTCCAACGCCAGCACATCTTTCCTTAGATATGAGGCCTAAAACTGCTCGCAATATTCCAAATGCAGTCTAACCAAAGATAAAAAGGTGTAGAGCTAGATGAACACAGCAGGCTAA
>JAHRHZ010000048.1:1754251-1766278 GCA_024137785.1 Ginglymostoma cirratum | reverse complement strand
GGTGGGAGGAGGGGATAGGTGAGAGGAAGGACAGGTTAGGGAGGTGGAGATGAGCTGGGCTGATTTTGGGATGCGGTTGGGGGAGGGGAGATTTTGAAGCTTGTGAAATCCACATTGATACCATTGGGCTGCAGGGTTCCCAGGCTGAATATGATTTGCTGTTCCTGCAGCCTTCGGGTGGCATCACTGTGGCATTGCAGGAGGCCCAGGATGGACATGTCGTCTGAGGAATGGGAGGGGGAGTTGAGATGGTTCGCGACTGGGAGGTGCAGTTGTTTGTTGCGAACTCAGCGCAGGTGTTCTGCAAAGCGGTCCCCAAGCCTCCGCTTGGTTTCCCCGATGTAGAGGAAGCCACAACCGGTACAGCGGATGCAGTATACCACATTGGCAGATGTGCAGGTGAACGTCTGCCTGATGTGGAAAGTCTTCTTGGGGCCTGGGATTGGGGTGAGGGAGGAGGCGTGGGGGCAGGGGTAGCACTTCCTGCGGTTGCAGGGAAAAGTGCCGGGTGTGGTGGGGCTAGAGGAGAGTGTGGAGCGGACAAGGGAGTCGCGGAGGGAGTGGTCCCTCCGGAAAGCAGATAAGGATGGGGAGGGAAAAATGTCTTTGGTGGTGGGGTCAGATTGCAGATGGCAGAAGTGTCGGTGGATGATGCGTTGGATCCGGAGGTTGGTGGGGTGGTACGTGAGGACGAGGGGGATTCTTTTTTGGTTATTATTGCGGGGACAGGGTGTGAGGGACGAGTTACGGGAAATGCGGGAGACACGGTCGAGGGCGTTCTCGACCACTGTGGGGGGGGGACGTTATTACACCAAGAACCTAAGGGAGAAAAACAAAAACATCTGGACAACAACAGGACAAGAGAGATAAGTCCCATAGATTGAAAGAACAGAATTCTCCCTACCCTACAGTCAAATCAGGCAGACTAACTTATTTTCACCTGACAAGGTTTACATCTACTCATCTGAAAATAACCTCATCTGGAGATCCAGACTTCCAAGTTGTATTAGTCGCCAAAAAAAACACACTGAAGGGAACCCATCCCAAGACTACACCATAACATCTTATAGTACTGGTTCCCAACCTATTCAGTACCAAGGCACACTTCAATGAGACATACAGTTCCATGGTACACTCACTTTTTTCAGCTGAATTGATTGCTTATAAACATAATATTTACTTGCATTTACTATGGTTATGACCTTACAGAGAGATTTGCAACTAACTAAAGGAGTATCAAGAGCATTTACATTTCAAATTGACTGGAAAAATACACCTTCTACTTTGAGCACAAAGACATTTTCAAAATCTGTTCAACTCAATTATGTGCCAACTTCTCTCTGCAAACAAGACATCATGTAAGGGACAAGCAGCATGAAAATCCTGTCCATGAAAATCCAAAGGCCAGATAGCTCTCATTGTACTGTTTCTGTTCAGTTTTTGTTATTTATTCTTTGCATTCAGATGTTTCATCAAGCAAATCAGCAGAGAAACTTAGACTAAGAAAAAAAATGGATAAGACTAAGATCAAAAATATTCACAATAAAGTTTGCACTAATGGGGAAACAAGCAGGCAGGCCAGTTGACCAGTCATTCAACAACTGCACACCTCTTTGCTGTGTATGCACAGTTTCTTCTCATCTGGCTTCCATGCAAGTACATGCCAAACTTGCATAGGTATGGTATCAAAAGTCTATGTGAAGCAACACTACTTCCCAAGACTTTTGCAGCACACTTCCTCCCCTGCCGCAGCACACCAGTTGGAGACCTCTGACTTAAAGGAATCAATCTAAATGCAATTTGCTCCCTGTATTGTGTAAATAATCTTGCTGTTTGCCTTGTCTCTAGAATCCATCCCTACTTATGTGCATGTGTGCATTAAGGAACAAATGTACTCATCACATTTACTCTCCACAATGTAGGTGTTTCTCTTTTCTTGTGATTTAAATTTACCAAGAACCCTGCTTCGTGTTTGTTGCTGAAAATTACAACACTCAAGGAGTTCAAAACACCCCACCTGCAACATCAGGTTGTAGACAACACAGATTAAGTGACAGTGAAGGAGTTATCCCAACATCACTCGCCTGAACACAGCACCTGCGAGTATCTGCAAGAACATCAATTGTGACCAAGTCCTGCAAAATTAAAATCAGCAAATAAGAAAGAGCAGTGGATGTCTTCCATTTCAAAAGTTCACTAGCTCCTTTCCTACCTGGTGGGGAAATTAACCCATTTAGTTTTAATCCAAGATCACCAGCCAGACAGCACTTCATGAAATGTACTTAGATCCTCTTCACTTTCCTTTCAAAATTAATTATTTTCACTACTACTCAGATGAATTTCTTTGCTTGTGATTCAAATTAAAGCAAAGTGACAGTCAAGCTGGAGGGTAGAGAAAGCATGATTGGGGTGGGGTATTTGTCATACTGTGACAAGTCTTCAAAACCGCTTTCGCATCAATTTATATGTAAACAACACAACAACACACAGGTTCCAGTATATCTTTAATAGTCATTATGGGAAGACAGTGACATATGTTAATTTTACTGGTCTAGCAATCAGAAATGAAGGCTAATACTCAGGGGACATTGGTTCAAATCCCACCAGAGCAGCTACTGGAATTTGAATTAATTTAGTAGATCTGATGTTGGAAACTAGTCTCACTGCTGGGAACCATCTGGCCTACATGTGACTCCAGATCCACAACAATGTGTTTGACTCTTACCTGCCCTGTGGGGTAATTGCAGATGGGCAATGAATGTCAACAACACCCACATTCCAGAATAAAAAGCAAATATGCAAACAAACCATATTTCAGAAAGGATCATAGATAAGGTTGACAGGAAGAGTCTTTACCCCTTGATGAAGAGATCAATGACCAGATGGCACAGTTTTAAGATAAAGCACAGAAGGTTTAGAGGAGAGGTGAGGAAAATCTTTTTCACCCAGAGGGTAGTGGGAATGTGGAATGCACTGCCAGTAAGGGAGGTAGAGGCAGAAATCACCATAATATTTAATAAATATTTAGATATGCACTTGTGATGCCAAGTTTTACAAGGCTATGGGGCAAAATGGAATTAGAACAGTTGGGTTGTTATTTTTGACTAGCACAGATTCAATGGGCTGAATGACTATATAACAGTTAAGGATCAAAGTGCCTATTCAGTCCACATTACATAACCCAACTCTAAGAGACCCACTTCATGGATCATAGAACCCCTACAGTGTGGAAACAGGCCCTTTGACCTAACAAGTCCACACCGACCCATCCCCCTATCACCCACCTAATCTACAAATCCCTGAACACTACGTGCAATTTAGCATGGCCAGTCTACCCAGCCTGCACATCTTTAGACTATGGGAGGAAACCAGAGCACCTGGAGGAAACCCAAGCAGACACGGGGAGAATGTGCAAATTCCACACAGACAGTTGCCCAAGGGTGGAATCGAACCTGGGTTGCTAGCGCTGTGAGACAGCAGTGCTAACCACTGAGCTAGCGTGCCATCCCACTTCAGTTAATTAATTCTTTAAAAATTCAAATTCAAGTATGCTCATCTGCATTATTCTTCCTATAAGTCAGTTTCATACACTGCTGAATTTTCTGACAGGTCCTAAATTTACTCATATCTCAAAACGAATACAAGCTTCTAGTTATTTCAAAGGTCAATCAAAATCTTCAATTAATTTTCCATAAAATGATCAGAATAAGTGAATCGTTCATTTTCAAGCTCCGGAAATAATAATCTGAACAGTTCATATGACTTGGTCAATTAAAAGGTGGTTCAAAATATCATCTGGCAACTATACAATGAAACTATACTTAATCATCAGATACTGCCCGTTTATTGAAAGGATGCAGTCAGTTAACACATACTCCATTCGTATCAAATACAAAATCAGTTGCATGCTCCAGCAGTGATGTGAATTTTTACAAGTTGCTGTGAGAACAGGACATTCAGCCAAGTTATACATTCAACTTGACCATGGCCAACACAAGTCAACCACATTCATTACCAAATGGAACAACACTGCAGCGGCACACAACACTTAAATGCCTATGATGCGGAAACCAGTTTGCTACACAATGACCTACCAATTCCTTTCGGCAAAGACACAGCAATATATCCATGGAGAAGCTTGCACCAAATTACTGTGCAATGTTTCTGTGATTTTGACTTGTGTCTGAGACTCAGGATGTCCCAAAGCAATTTACATCCAAAGAAATGCTTTTGGAGAGCAGTCATTGTGTAATATGGAAAAGTTAGCAACCAACATGCACAGCAAACTCTCGCAAACAATGTGATCACAACAAGCTCATCGGTTTATGTTATGTCAATTAAGGGATACAAGTTGGCCAAGACACTGGGGATAATGCCATGATATCTTTCACATCTACCTGAAGCAGCAGGCCAAGCTTCATATTAAGCTTCAGTTCAAAAGATGGCACCTTGGACAGAACAAAACTTCCTCAGTACTGCCCTGGAATGTCATCCTGATTTATGAGCCACTAGACTTCTGATTCAAAGGGGAGAACACCACAACTGGGCAACAAATTACATTATATCATCCTAAGGTCGGCTGATGGTGATAGGGTCAGAAACTGTGGTGCCCAATTTCCAATCTATGATATTGAGCAACAGACTAAACAACGATCACACATACATTAATTTGATTACAATGAGGTCCACACATTACTTCCAGGTCTCGTCAAAACTTCATCTTTGACATGCATCTTCTGCTGGTGAGCTTGGAAATGATTCAGGAAGAGGTTAATATTGCAGTGTTATGCAAGATGCTTTGCACTATTGTACTTTCCAATAAATTTTCATGTAAAATGCAGCACAAAAACCAAGTTAGTAAAGCAGACAACTTGATTCTGAGAAAACAGAACACATTGGCCTCCACCAGTTACTATCCCAGACTCTGCATTTATCAAACATGTCATAGGGCACAGCGTTGCAGATCTTACTTTGTTACTTCTAATTTCCAACAGCAGCTGCAAAACAGCTGTGGGTCAGCAGTCAACTTTTGGAATTGGACATCCTTCCAACCCACTCAAGGGAACAGCTTTCACATCAGGCAGTCAGAGGTGCACACACCTTGATCAAGTCATTGAAAAACAATATGAAATAGTAACAGCAACTTTACTATTCATGCAGAAGTGCTGCATCAATGGACAGAGTGCTAGAATTCCTTCAAATCCAGGCAGCATGTAGTTAATTCAGACTTTTCATTTCAGCCTCACAGTCTACATAAATCAAACATTTTATTGACTGCTCAGCTGTCTGACCACAAAATCATTAATCTATGTTAATAGCCTTTATCCAAAAATCAGTTACAAATTTTACATTGCCGTGAAGCTCATATTGCTCATTATTTGAAAAGATTTGTTTGGGTTTGTTGGGAAAACAGTCCATCTTTCACAATCATGGCAATGAGATGCAACAAAACAGAATACCTTGCTCGGTTTGTCATTCTGACAAGGCAAATGTGTTCAGCAGCTCCAACACAATGAATGCATGCAAAGATCACCAGGCATGTGCATTCTTTGGAACATATGGCAATCCCAGAGGTGGCAGCAAGAGGATCTGAGTACCAAGGTGGGCTAGTTAAAAGGTTTGCTTCGCATGTTTCAATGAAACATTAGACCCTCTAGACTTGATTTTTCACTCCCCCAACAATACCCATGTCCCACTCAAAACTGAATCCACCCCTAGTGATCTTTCATACCCTCCTTACCAACATATCATTCCCCATGTTCCCGTAATAGTTATTTTCTAATCAATCTGTTCAGGTATGTTATTGTACATCTCTGGAGCAAATGGAATTTGAACCCCAGTCTCCTGGTTCACAGGTAGGGACACTACCAGTGCACCACAAGAGTCCCCATGGGCCATTCTAGATGCTTTACCAACTTAAATGTCAATTTATGCTAATCCATTACACCCTTACTCACCACCCTTTACAATTACACCCTCAATGTCAACTGCATTTAAATAGCTGAGCTGATCTATAATTCACACCTGTGAGCTTCATGTCCCTGCCCTTTTCCCCAACCACCAAAATCAGCTTCTAGATCCACATCTCGGTCTACCATTTTCAAAAGTGCCCAGAGCCTCCATAAATCTCCAAAAATGTAGCCTTTCTCCTACCCAGCTTGGCAATACCTTACATCAATATGAGATGCAACACTAAATTTTATGCACATAATTCTATTGAAAGGGCTTAATCTTCTGTTTAACTGATTGCTCAGATTCCAACCTTCCTGTTAATTAAACACTTCAGGTAATTATTGATGCTATTACCACAGAAGTCAAGTTCTTTGATTAATTTTCCATCCATGTGTAACAAACAGTCAAGGGGGACAGTGAAGTGAAGGATGGTTAATATTCTTAGTAATTAAATATTAAAGAGGCATTTCTAAACTTTTAAAATCATGTACAAGGCATTAGAATACAAATAACCATGAATGTTAAAGTGTTCTATCACAAATTCTCTTTTCCAATCAAGGCTTCAAGTTATGAAGTTATGAAGAGTAGTCACATTGGACTCAAAATTTAATTCTGTTTCTCTCTCCACATACACTGCCAGACCAGCTGAGTTTTTCCAGCACTTTGTTTTGTTTCAGATTTCTAGCATTTGCAGTATTTTCAAGTTATTTCCAGATTTACCCAAAGGAGCCAATTATGCATCTGCTGTTCCAGTTGTAGATTTTAACAGTTATTTCTCCAATTTGTCAGCTAGGACTATCCTTCGGTCTTAACCCAAGACCCTCCTTGCACTCAGTACAACTGTACGTGTACCGAGTCTCTGATTTCATATCTTAACCAGGGTCAAACCTAAAGCCTGAGTTTAATTAGTTCATTGGGCCAATCACAAGCCCTCATGATCTTCTGAAAGCAGAAGAATATACACTATATTTGTGGTGTGTAAACCCATTAAAATAACACATTAGCAGAAATCTGAGACAATAGAGAAGCCCGCATGAGATTGAGAACTTTTAACTCAATATTTTTTAACCCAAAGCAAAATAATGAGCAACACAACATTTTCCTAGCTCCAGCCACAAAGCACTTAAGCTGGTGATTCATACAAGGGAATTTGCACCATGGTCATGGAACTCCACAACTTCCAGTCATACCAGGTAGAAGAAAGGCACTACTCCACTTGTGCAACCCATATTCCTATTTCATGGTACATTTTATGACACCTTACCAAATCATTACTTACATTTATTCACATTCAAATGGAAATCCAAAATGCATTTTTACAGCAACTTGTTCTGGAAGCTAGCATTCTGTGAAATTGTAACATTCAGGGTGCACTCACTTGCAAATATGTTTCATTTGGCAGTTTCAGAATATTAGATCCATTCAATTCTGCTTAGAAATAGGAGCAAGTTTATTGCAAGGTTTTCATCAGGTCACTCAGGATAGCTTAAGGGTGAGTGAAGTGGAGTTCAAATTTTCCATACCGTTGAAACGATCAGTGAGTGGTAAAAACAAGAAATAGGATTAGGAGTAGGACATATGGCCCATCAAGACTGCTCTCCCATTCAAAATGATTATGGCTGATTTTTCAGTGGATTCAGCTCCACTTACCCACCCGCTCACTTTACACCCTTAACTCCTTTACAGTTCAAAAATCTATCTTTCCCTTAAAAACATTCAACGAGGTAGCTTCAACTTCTTCACTGGGCAGGGAATTCCACAGATTCACAAACCTTTGGATGAAGAAGTTCCTCCTCAACTCAGGATTAAGTCTGCTTCCCCCTTATTTTGAGGCTACAGCGCCTAGTTCTAGTTTCTAACTTATCTACTCTCTTCATAATTTTTCATGTTTCTATAAGATTCCCCCCTCTCATTCTTCTAAATTCCAATGAGTGCAGTCACAGTCTACTCAATTTCTCCTCACAAGACAACCCTCAACTCTGGAATCAACCTAGTGAACTTCCTTTGCGTCGCCTCCAGTGCCAGTACATTCTTTCTCAAGTAAGGAGACCAAATCTGTACACAGTACTCCAGATGTGGCCTTGCCGACACCCTATGTAGCTGCAGCCTAACTTCCCTATTTTTAAATTCCATCCCTCTAGCAACGAAGGACAACATTCGATCTGTCTTCTTCACCTGCAAACCAACTTTCTGTGATTCATTTACAGGTGGTGGCATTCCCATCTATCTTCTGCCCTTGCCCTTCTAGATGGAAGTGTTTGTGGGTTAAGAAGCTGCTGTTTAATGATCTTCAGTGAATTTCTACAATGCATCTTGTAGATAGTATACACTGCTGCTACTGAGCTGTAGTGGTGGAGGGAATGAATGTTTGTGGATGTAATGCCAATCAAGCAGGCTGCTTTGTCCTGGATGGTGTCAAGCTTCGCATGTTGTTGGATCTGCACCCACCCAAGCAAGTAGGGGGTTTTCTATCACACTGCTGACTTGTGCCTTGTACTTGATGGACAGGCTTAGGAGAGTCAGGTGGTGAGTTACTTGCAACATTACTCCTAGTCTTTGACTTCCTCTTATAGCCACTGCATTTACATGGCGAGTACATTGGAGTTTGTGGTAACCCCCAGAATGTTGATAGAGGGTGATTCAGTAATGGTTAACACAATTGAAAGTCAAGGAACGGTGCTTAGATTGTCTCTTACTGGAAATTGTCATTGCTTAACATTTGCTCAGCACAAATGCTACCTGTCAACTGTCAGGCCAAACTTGATGTTGTCAAGGTCTTGCTGCATTTGAACATGGACTGCTTCAGTATCTGAGAAGTCACAAATGGTGCTGAACAGTACTAATGGTTGCATAAATATCCCCACTTCATAGCTTATGATGGGGGGGAAGGTCAGTTAACTGTACTGCTGGGAAAACATTAGACCTATAGAGTCTGTGTAGGGGACTCAGCGAGGAGTCGAGAGCAATCAGTTAGCTCGGTGTTGTTAGAATTCAAAAAAAAAAGTTTGAAGAATCAATAGGCCATGAAGTGTTGAAATGAAGACTTGGCAGCAATACTGGGGATCTGAGAAAGTAGGAAGGTCGCTGGGTCTATGCTGGGGGAAATGCATGAGTGCTTAGCAAAAGCTGACAGAAGGGGATCCATTACTATGACAGAATTGTTCTTTAGACAGAGTTTCAAGGCCAGATTGGTAAAATGAAAATTGTGAACTTTGTTAAGTTTACCGAGTTTAGATGATGAACCATGTTATTAAAGTCTGGTGAAGTAGTCAGGTGCTGATAAATCCATGGGATTTGTCTTAATCACATTTGCTATTTAACGTGCACTGAGGTGCTCAATCACAGTCTATTATCTGTGATAACCATGTTAACTTTGGATGTTAGAAATAAGTTGTACATGCAGAAACAAAAACAAATTGCTGGAAAAACAGTAATAGAATCTGCATGCAATGTTTAATGCGATTGTTCGCATTTGTTTGTTCGCAAATATTTCATCACCCTGCCAGGTAACATCATCAGTGTGCTTGCAGTGAAGCATTGGTGTTCTGCCTCACTTGCTACTTACGTGTCTCGGTTTGATGGGGTGGGTGGCATCACTTCTGGATTGGTTTCTTAGTGGGTGGTATGTGGGGTCCAGCTCTACATGTTTGTTAATGGATTCCAGTTTGAGTGCCAGGCCTCCAGGAATTCTTGTGCATGTCTTTGCTTGGCTTGTCCTAGGATAGCTACATTGTTCCAGGCAAATTGGTGTCCCTTTTTGTCTGTGTACTGAAATGAGTGATAGTTGGTCATATCTCTTGGTAGCTAGTTGGTGTTCATGAATCCTGATGGCTAGTTTCCTTCCGGTCTGCCCTATGTAATGTTTTTGGTAGTCCTTGCATGATTGCTCGTAAATAACGTTGGTTCTGTTAGTTGTGGTTATCCGATCCTTTATTCTCGTCAGTAGCTGTCAGTTTATGGGCTACCACGATTCCTGGGTCGGAGTAATCTGGTGGTCATTTCAGATATGTCTTTAATGTATGGAAGAGTGACTACTATCTCTGGACATGTTGTGCCTCCCTGTTGAGGTCTGTTTTGTAGGTATCAACGGACTACACTTCTCGGGTAACCATTGTTTCTAAAGACGCTGTGCTGCAATGTGTTGTGGCTCACTTGAACAGTGTTTTTGATGTAGCTCAATTTGTGGATATTGGGATGATTGCTATTTTAGTTGAGTACCTGATCCATATGGGTAGTCCTCCTGTGTATGCTGGTCTGGAGCTCACCATTGGCCATACGTTCGACCATTACATCCAGGAAGGGAAGTCTATTGTTGTTCTCCTCTTCCCTGGTGAACTTTATGCTGGTGAAGATGTTGTTTATAAGCAGGTGGATTTCTTCCAGTTTAGCGCATTTGATCATCACAAAGGTATCAGCCATATAGCTTAATGTTGTTTGAAATGGTGGAATCATTTTGGTTTATTCTTTTAGTAAGTCCCCTGAATCTTGCACTTTGTTGACTTTGTGAACTCTAGCCAAATTGTAACAAATTCATCTCGCTGGCTGGAACCCTGCATTTTCTGTTGTTAATACAATGACATGGTCTCAATTGTGAGAAGTATGATATGAGCGTACCAATTGGGAGCAACAGGAGTGCATTTAGCACCTTGAGCTTGTCTGCTATTGATCTGATTGTGGCATCAACTTCACATTGTCAACTACCCTCATTATCCTTTGACTGTCTTCTTAGTCAAGATCAGAAATCACATGACACCAGGTTATAGTCAAACAGGTTTATTTGAAAACAGATTTGCAAATACATTCAATTTTGTTCAAAAAGCACACAATTTATAGACAGTCAATGTGGCAATTTATGAATTCCTACATTAGGAAAAAAACCAGTCTGACTCCAAACCAAAACACAAACAGATTCTAAACAAGACCTCACACCTGACATGCATTGTCTGACCTAAAATGTCATGTCTTCTTTACACTGATAAATCCTTTAGTTTTCTCAGGGCAGTGACTTGAAAAGAATTTGGGGATTTACATATACATATTAATCAATTAAAACCTTCTAACTGATTAAAGATTTAACAGCATCTTAGGTTTGTTTAATACGTACTCATCAGTGGTATGAACCTTTGATATTTTACTTATAAATTCTGTACTTGATACCACCTTACTAACACCTGAAGGAGGAGCGAGGTTCTGAAAGCTTGTGTTTTCAAATAAACCTGCTGGACTATAACCTGGTGTCATGTGATTTCTGACCTTGTCCACCCCAGTCCAGCACCAGTAACTTCAATAAAAACCTAAAGGACTGCAGATGCTGAAAATCAGGAACAAAAACAGAAGTTGCTAGAAAAGCTCAGCAGGTCTGGCAGCATCTGTGGAGAAACAAATCAGAGTTAGCGTTTTGGGTCCTGAGGAAGGGTCACCAGACCCAAAACGTTAACTCTGATCTTTTCTTCACAGATGCTGCCAGACCTGATGAGCTTTTCCAGCAACTTCTGTTTTTGTACCAGTACCTCCACATCATTCTTAGTCAAGAATCTATCTCAGCCTTGAAAACTATGCAATGTCCTTGCCTCCTCAGCTTTCCGGGGAACAGAGTTCTAAAGACTCAAGACCCTCGGGAGAAAAAAAATCCACATCTGTTTGAATTGCCACGCCTCTTATTTTTAAAACTGTGTCCTTTAGTTCTCATCTCTCCCATAAGGGGATATATCCTTTCAGTATCCACCCTGTTAAACCCCCTCAGGATCTACATCTCAATAGGATCAACTCTCAGCCTTCTAAACACTAATGAACTGAGGTCGGGTTTGTCCAACTACATCATGCGAAAATGCCCCTATCCCAAGTATCAGTTGATTAAATCTTGTCTGAACTGTTTCTAATACATTCATATCCTTTGTTAAATAAGGAGACCAAAACAGTACATAATATTCTGAATGTTGCCTCACCAGCAGAACAACTTTGGATATCTATATAATAGCAAAGTTTTTCTGTGTTTTATGTTACATTTTCCTTGAAATAAGCAATGTTTCATTTACATTCTAACCACTTGATCTATCTGAATACCAGATTTTTGTG
>JAHRHZ010000048.1:1738034-1751807 GCA_024137785.1 Ginglymostoma cirratum | reverse complement strand
CCAAGCAGCATCATAGGAGCAGGAAAGCTTGACGTTTCAGGCCTAGACCTTTCTGATGAAGGGTCTAGGCCCGAAACGTCAAGCTTTCCTGCTCCTATGATGCTGCTTGGCCTGCTGTGTTCATCCAGCTCCACACCTTGTTATCAAGGTCTGATTAGGGATAGTCAGCATGGATCTGTGTGCGGGAAATCATGTCTGACAAATCTTTTAGAGTTTTTCAAAGAGGTAACTAAGAGGATGGATGAGGGTAGGGCAGTGGATGTTGTCTATCTGGACTTTAGTAAGGCCTTTGACAATGTCCTGCACGACAGGCTAGTCATGAAGGCTGAGACACAGGGAATCAAGCAAATTGGATTCAAAACTGGCTCAATGGTAGGAAGCAGAGAGTGATGGTTGAAGGTTATTTCTTGGACTGCAGGCCTGTGAGTAGCGGTATGCCACAGGGGTCGGTGCTAGAACCTTTGTCATTTGTTATTTACAACAATGATCTGGATGTGAATGTACAAGGCATGATTACTTAGGTTTGTGGGTGATACAAAGTTAGGAACTATCGTTGATAGCGAGGAAGGTTATCAAAAATTAGAGGGATCTTGATCAGATGGGCAAGTGGGCTGAGGGTTGGCAAATGCAATTCAATACAGATAAGTGTGAAATGTTGCACTTTGGAAAGTCAAACTAAGGTAGGACTTATACAGTAAACGGTAAGGTCCTGAGGAGTGTTGTGGAATAGAGAGACCTAGGAGTACAAATACATAGTTCATTGAAAGTGGCGTCACAGGTGGACAGGGTGGTGAAGAAGATATTTAGCATGCTGGCCTTCATCGGTCGAGGCATTGGACATAGGAGTTGGGACGTTATGTTACAGTTGTATAAGTCGTTGGTGAGGCCGTACTTGGAGTATTGTGTACAGTTTTGGTCACCCTGTTATAGGAAAGACATAGTGAGGCTGGAAAGTGTGCAAAGAAGATTTACGAGGATGTTGCCAGGACTAGTAGGCCTGAGTTACAGGGAGAGGTTGGCCAGGATAGGACTTTATTCCTTGGAACAGAGGAGAATGAGGGGTGATCATATTGAGGTGTATAAAATCATGAGGGGCATAGATAGGATGAATGCATATAGTCTTTTCCCAGGGGTGGACAATTGAAAACTAGAGGGCAGGTACGTTTAAGGTGAGAGGGGATAGATTTAAGAAGGACCTGAGGGGCAACTTCTTCACGCAGAGAGTGGTGCGTATTTGGAATGAGCTCCCAGAGAAAGTGGTTGAGGCAAGTGTACAATAGTAATATTTAAAAAAATATTTGGATAAGTACATGGATGGGAAGGGTTTAGAGGGATATGGACCAAGTACAGGCAATTGGAACTAGCTGAGTGGGCGCTGTTGTCAGCATGGACCAGTTTGGGCCGAAGGGCCAGTTTCCATGCTGTATTACTTTGTGACCCTATAACATTTAGAGAGGCAAAACAAAAAATCGCTTAGGGATAGTCAGCATGGTTTTGTGCAAGGAAAATAGTATCTCACAAACTTGATTGAGTTTTTTGCAGAAGTCATCAAAAAGGTTGATAATGGCAGAGCAGCAGACGTTGTTTACTTGGAACAAAAACAGAAGTTGCTGGAAAAGCTCAGCAGGGCTGGCAGCATCTGTGAAGAAAAAAATCAGAGTTAACATTTCAAGTCTGGTGACCCTTCCTCAGAACCGGACCCGAAACGTTAATTCTGATTTTTTTCTTCACAGATGCTGCCAGACCTGCTGAGTTTTTCCAGCAACTTCTATTTTTGTTCCTGATTTAAGCACTTGCAGTTCTTTCGGTAATTTAGTAAAGCCTTTGACAAGGTTCCGCATGGTATACTAATAAGCAAAGTTAGGTCACATGGGATTCGGGGTGGGCTTGCCAATTGGATACATTATTGGCTTTACAGCACGAGACAGCATATGGGTGGAGGGTTGCTTTTCAGACTGGAGGCCTGTAGCCAGTGATGTTCCACAGGGATCAGTTCTGAGTCTTTTTGTTGGTCATTTATGTAAATTATTCGGATGAGAATATAGAAGACAATGGTTAGCAAGTTTGCAGGCGACACCAAAATTAGTGGCATAGCAGACAGCGAAGGTTTTCTAAGATTACAAAGGAATCTTCATCAAGTGGGTCAATGGGCTGAAAAATGGCAGACGGCGCTCAATCTGTATAAATGTGAGGTATTGCATCTTGGTGCAACAAACAAGGATAGGGTTTATACAGTTAACGGTAGGGCCTTGGGAAGTGTTGTAGAACACGGGACCTATGGGTGCAGGTACATTATTCTTTGAGATAACAAGATGTAGATGAACACAGCAGGCCAAGCAGTATCAGAGGAGCAGGAAAGCTGACGTTTCGGGTCTAGACCCTTCTTCAGAAATGGGGGAGGGGAAGGGGGTTCTGAAATAAATAGGGAGAGAGGGGGAGGCGGATAGAAGATGGATAAAGGAGAAGATAGGTGGAGCGGAGACAGACAGGACAAAGAGGTGGGGATGGAGCCAGTAAAGGTGAGTGTAGGTGGGAAGTTAGGGAGGGGATAGGTCAGTCCAAAGAGGACGGACAGGTTAAGGAGGCAGGAGGCAGCTGATAGGTAGGAGATGGGGGTGGGGCTTGAGGTGGGATGAAGGACAGGTTAGGGAGGCGGAGACGAGCTGGGCTGGTTTTGGGATGCGGTCAGGGGAGGGGAGATTTTGAAGCTTGTGAAGTACACATTGATACCATTGGGCTGCAGGGTTCCCAAGCGAAATATGAGGTGCTGTTCCTGCAACCTTTGGGTGGCATCATTGTGGTACTGCAGGAGGCCCAGGATAGACATGTCATCCAAGGAGTGGGAGGGGGAGTTGAAATGGTTCACGACTGGGAGGTTGGGAGGTGCAGTCATTTGTCGCGAACCAAGCGTAGGTGTTCCACAAAGTGGTCCCCAAGCCTCATTATTCTCTGAAGTTTGCGTCACGCATAGACAGGGTGGTTTGAAAGGCGTTCAGCACGCTTGCCTTCATTGCTCAGTCCTTTGAGTATAGGAGTTGAGAAGTCATATTGAGGTTGTACAGGACATTGGTGAGGCCTCTTCAGTTCTGGTCACCCAGTTATGGTAAGGATATTATCAAGCTGGAGAGGGTTCACAGAGATTTACCAGGATGTTGCTGGGTTTAGAAGGTTTGAATTGCAAAGAAAGGCTGGGACTTGTTTCACTGGAGAGTAGGGGGTTGAGAGGCAACCTGACAGATGATTATAAAATAATGAGAGGTATAGATACAATTAATGGTAGTTGTCTTTTCCCTAGGATGAGGGATTTCAAGACTAGGGGACACAGTTTTAAGCTGAGAAGAGAGATTTACAAAAGATGTAAGAGGCAATTTTTTTTACACAGAGGGTGGTTCGCATGTGGAATAAACTTCCTGAGGAAGTGGTGGACGTGAGTAATAATTACAATTTAAAAGACATTTGGATAGATACATGAATAGGAAAGGTTTGGAAGAATATGGGCCAGGAGCAGGCAGGTGGGACCAATTTAGTTTGGAATTATGTTCAGCATGGGCTATTTGGACAGAAGGGTCTGTTTCCATGCTATAAGACCGAGTCTATATCCTGAATCATTGTATACCATGCAAGATTTCAAAATATATAAACCGAGAATGAAACCGAGAAGGGTCATAGACACTAAATTCTACAATACAGATACAGCTAGCAACAGACCAAATGGATTAAAACTATAGCTCTATGATGGATAAGAGAAGGCAGGACTTTTAAACACATCTGACTGAAGTGTGGCTCTTCAGTCATCTTGGTACTGGGTGCACAGTGTAATATTTAATCTTTGTTAAAAGGCTTGGAAGGTTATTAAGTGTTAAACTATTGCTGGTTTCCAGTCACAGGATTGCAGTCCTTTCTATTACAGAATTCAATCTGTTTTAGAACATCACTGGTGCTCACTAAACACAAAACTGTTAATGTAAGATAGATGATGCTGTTACTAGCATTAGGGGGACTGAACTCTGGGCATAGCAATAATAGCGGGCATTAATCAGAGAATCCATCTCATCTAAATGGAACCATGATGTCTTACATCTGCTATAAATGCATTCAGGGTATTAGGTTTGGCCCATACCTCTTTCAGTTGCATAATTCAATCCCTGCAGGGAACACGAATTGTATTCCTCCAATATTCATGCCTGTATAAAATCTCATCTTTTGACTGAAAGCTAGGAGGAAAATTACAAGTTACAATAATTGGTCACCCCATCCCAGGATTCCTACCCTCTCCCTAAGCACAATCACTTTCAAACCAGCAATCATTAGCAGGAAAACAAATTCTCTGGGAACTCAGAAACAGCATCCTGCCTCTCAAATTCAGGCAGGTGTCAGAATTGCAGATAAAATGCAGGAAGGTAAAATGAATCAGATCTTATATCAATGAAATCATGGAGCCTGTGAAACCTCCCCAATCTCAGCCCGAGTTGTTTTTTAATGCTTTACTACAATAAAACTGAAGAACCTGCGGTGTAGTGCTTCATGACGTATTTCAGTTGACACTGTTTTAGATGCATAACTATTCACTAAATTTATTGCAAAACACCATAACTCAAACATCAGAAAAATGGGGCAGTTTAGTGACTTTGTGGTATCATGCAATTGTAACCCATAACCAGCAGCATGGATGTAGGATCACAGCGCAATTGACTTTCAGTGCGTGGTGCACTGATGCGGGATGATCTATGATGATTGTTTAAGATCGTTTAAAGGTTTAAAATTTTGCCACTGTCAGAGGATCTACCACTAGCGAGGAGTTCTTTGGATTAAATTGGTCTTCATATGGTTTCAGATAGCAGCCCATGTCTGCATGGTCAACAACAGGCCTTTAAATGAACCCTAGAGTAATCAGCACAGAAGGCCTATCAAGCCTATCTTGAAAGAACTGTCCAATTACACACTGTCCCCTGTTCATCCACTGCAAATTCTTCCATGAAATCTTCATCTAGGCGGTAAGATTGATTCAGATGATTGAACAATATTATATTCCACAACACAGAGCTGGGCATACGCACATCAACCAGGAGACATGCTGAATACAAGTAACTGCTTTTTCTAAATAAAATAATGTCAACCAGTTAAATGCAACTATCATGCAGCACACAGATTAGGGATCCTTATTCAAATAGTCATTACCTCCTGACATTTCCATTTTATTAGATATTAGGTTTTTTGCAAAAGTATTACAAATATAGGTTAACATCTCAATGTTGTGGCTCTAGATGTTGTGGATTCAGACTTTAGAAATATCCTCATGCTGAAGGAAGGGCAATCACTTCTCAAAAGTAAAAATATTACATTCCAAAAATAATTGCAGGCAACATCAAGGTCAAACATTCAACATATTCACATACCATTTTCTGTCCAGTCCAAGTCAGGTTTCAACCAGTTTGGGCTAAGTTGGTTAATACAGCCACCAAAATGGACAAACAACCCACAGTGGGCAGCACAGTGGCACAATGGTTAGCACTGCTGTCTCACTGTGCCAAGAACCTGGGTTTGGTTCCAGCCTTGGGTGATTGTCTGCGTAGAGTCTGCATGTTCTCCCCACGCCTGTGTGGGTTTTTTCTGGGTGCTCCAGTTTTGTCCCACAGTTAGGTACATTAGCTATGCTAAAAATTGTCTGAGAATGCACAGGTTAGGTGAGTTAGCCATGGTTATGGGGATTGCATCTTGGTAGGATGCTCTTCAGAGGATCGGTGTAGCCTTGACAGGCCAAATGGCCTCTTCCGGTGTTGTAGGGATTGTATGGCCACATTAGGGAATGTGTCCAATCTATGTACACTCATCTCATTAACAATATATTTTGAGGTTACTTTCATTAAAATAACTTATCGTATTCTGGAAATCTCATAGTTCAAAATAAAATGCAAAAATATTTAGCACAAGATGCCTTGCAATTTAAGCCTAAGATCATTCAGATTGTGTGTCTACACTGTGCATCTCCAACTGCCAGTAACTAAAGGCAATACCACTGATCCACTCTCCTGCTTGGGCTCAAGCTTCCTCTGCATCAAGTATGTGTGCACTCTTTGGGCAAGGTTAAACTTCTTTTCAGGAGAGAGTACTCCACATCAACAATCCTCCATGTAAAGGAATTTACCCGAAACTCTCTCCTCATTCATGCACCAGCCGAAGTTCAGTATGCAGAATGTGGAGCTCCAGGTCAGAAGATTTGGAATCAAGCTTCCCTCCAACTGGAGCTGCAGCACAAAATTCAGGCTGATATACTACAACTGCATTGCTTGACTAGAAATGTTGTGTTGTGGATGAAAACATACTACTAAGCTCATTGTTTAAAAACCTTAAAAAAGTTTTGTTTGGATCAAGTATAACTAGATGGGACACATCTTGGTGTAACTGCATTTTTTTTAAACATCCTGACCTCATAATTGTTAAATAACCTCATTTGGTCCAGTTCATATTTGTGGAATGCAATTTAGTTTAAAATGAATATAATTCAAGATATTTTTAAAAATAAACTGTTACCATCTATTTCAACCCAATCATTATAATTTATTTTGCTATTTGAAAACAAATTACAAGTGAAGAATAATAACTGCTTTACCACATGAATACTTCAGTGTGATCTGCGGCTTACAAGTTTGATGAAATCACTGCTGCTGCATGTCAGACATTACCTTAACTTAGTGCCAGATTTAAGCTGCCATCAGGAAAACCATGACACAGATTACTAGATCTTTAAGGGAGCTGGTGACCCTGCTTTGACACTGATCACAAACCCAGGATATTAAACAGAAATTTCATCTACTCTTTCAGACTGACTTAAGAGATCCAAAGGACTTGAGTTTTCTTCAGTGTCCTCACTAACATCTACCCCTTAACCAAAATCTCAGAAAACTTGAGTTAATCGTCATTTTGCAGTTGGTGGCATCTTGAGCTGTGAAGTGAGTTGTCAAGTCTTTCACGTTAGAAAAGTGATTATACTTCAAATAGTACATTACATTACATACTTTATTAGATTTATAATCATAAAAACATAAATTTAAGTCTCTTTCGAAATCTCAGCAGAAATCTTAATTCACCGATTTAACAGAATCTGTATTTTCTAAAATTCTGCAATTTGAAAAAGCTCCATGAAATCTTTCTGCTCTCTGAAACAGTCATTTTGAAAATGACCTTGAATTTGGTGAGATTTTAATCACATCACATGCTGCATCTTCCATGTTCCAGTCTGCCAGTCTTACAGGAGGTGATTTAATTTGTTTGAGTGGATGCCCAGCATAAAGCCTTTTATGTTTTTGACATGCAGTAAACATAAAATGATTGTGCTCAGTACCTCATTCACATGACTGAGGAGATAGAGATCAAACTACAAGATTTGGCATCTACTGGAGTCAGTCACTTGGGAATCATACAAAAAAAACCTAGAAACAAGATTTGATTATTAAGCTACTTGAACCTCAAATAGACTGAAGCTGATCAGTAGCTTAGCCTCAACTACCCTCACTGGATGAAGCTATTTTTTCAGGTAGCGCAACTGTAAATGATTTCAGACATGCATTGAACCCACAGTACAAAGACATGGTTGCATGCTACCCAAACGTGGTCAATTGTATTAAAACCCAAGATGGTGTCAAATGTCGAATGTGAATTTGTGGAGAATTTAACTTTGGCTCACTACTCAAAATGTGCTGGAATCATGCGGAATTCATCCAAGATTTTCCTACGTGCCACTGGGAAGCTTTGTAACATACTCCAAGAACACAATTCCTAACTCTGATCTGAATCTTCGCCACTTATGGAAGTAATTTGTAACATGAACAGTAGCATTTTTCTCAGGAAAGATGCTGGCAACCCAAGTTTGTTGCTTATCCTGGCCTGCTGTTGGGCTTTTCTCTACAACCAATGTAAAATTGATGCTGGTTCTGAGGTTACTCCAACAATTAGAGACTTTAACTTCCCCAACATTGACTGGAAATGCTACAACTCCAGTATGTCGGATGGATCGGTTTTTGTCCAATGTGTGCAGGAGGGTTTCCTGACACAGTATGTCGAAGGGCCGACAAGAGGGGAGGCCACACTGGATCTGGTACTTGGTAATCAACCAGGCCAAGTGTTTGATTTAGTGGTAGGTGAGCACTTTGGAGAGAGTGACCATAATTTGGTTACGTTTAGTTTAGCGAAGGAAAGAGATAGGAACATACCACTGGGCAACAGTTATAGATGGGGGAAGGGCAATTATAATGCGATTAGGCAAGACTTAGGAGGGATAGAATGGGGTAGCAAAATGCAGGGGATCGGGACAATCGAAATGTGGAGCTGGTTTAAGGAACAGATATTGCGTGTCCTTGATAGGTATGTCCCTGTCAGGCAGCGAGGAAGTGATAAGGTAAGGGAACCTTGGTTTACAAAAGAAATTGTATCTCTTGTTAAGCGGAAGAGGGAGGCTTATGTGACATTGAGAGGGGATGGTTCAGATGAGGCGATGGAGAGTTACAGATTAGCTAGGAAGGATTCAAAGAGAGAGTTAAGAAGAGCAAGGAGGGGACATGGGCAGTCATTAGCAGGTAGAATTAAGGAGAACCCTAAAGCTTTCTATGGGTATGTGGGGAATAAAAGGATGACTAGGGTAAGAATAGGGCCAGTCAAAGACAGAAGTGGGAAGTTGTATGTGGACGCTGTGGAGATCGGAGAGATGCTAAACAAATATTTCTCATCTGTTTTCACTGGGGAAAAGGAGAATATTGTAGAGGAGAAGACTGAGATATGGGCTATTAGACTTGAAAGGATTGAGGTTAGTAAGGAGGAAGTGTTATCAACCCTAGAAGGTGTGAAGGTAGATAAATCCCCTGGGCCAGATGGGATTTTTCCGAGGATTCTCTGGGACGTTAGGGAGGAGATGGCGGAGACTTTGGCCTTGATCTTTGAGTCGTCATTGGCTACAGGTTTAGTCCCAGAGGACTGGAGGATTGCAAATGTTGTGCCTTTGTTCAAGAAGGGCAGTAGAGATGACCCAGGTAATTATAGACCAGTGAGCCTTACATCTGTTGTAGGAAAAGTTTTGGAAAGGATTATAAGAGATAGGATTCATAATCATCGAGCAAGCAACAATTTGATTGGAGATAGTCAACATGGATTCGTCAAGGGCAGGTCGTGTCTCACTAACCTCATTGAGTTTTTTGACAAGGTGACCAAGCATGTGGATGAGGGTAGGGCAGTTGACGTGGTGTACATGGACTTCAGTAAAGCCTTTGATAAGGTTCCACATGGTAGGCTATTGGAGAAAATGCGGAGACATGGGATTGAGGGAGATTTAGCAGTTTGGATTAGAAACTGGCTTTCTGAAAGAAGGCAAAGAGTGGTGGTTGATGGAAAATATTCAGCCTGGAGTCCGGTTACTAGTGGTGTGCCACAAGGATCTGTTTTGGGACCACTGCTGTTTGTCATTTTTATAAATGACTTGGACGCAGACATAGGTGGATGGGTTAGTAAGTTTGCAGATGACACTAAAGTCGGTGGAGTGGTGGACAGTGTGGAAGAATGTTGCAGGTTGCAGGGAGACTTGGATAAACTGCAGAATTGGGCTGAAAGGTGGCAAATGGAGTTCAATGCAGATAAATGTGAGGTGATGCACTTTGGGAAGAATAATAGGAAGGCAGAATACTGGGTCAATGGAAAGATTCTTGGTAGTGTGGATGTGCAGAGGGATCTTGGTGTCCAGGTACATAGATCCCTGAAAGTTGCCACCCAGGTTGATAGTGCTGTTAAGAAGGCATACGGTGTGTTAGGTTTCATTGGTAGAGGGATTGAGTTCCGGAGCCGTGATGTCATGCTGCAACTGTACAAAACGCTAGTGCGGCCTCACTTGGAATATTGCGTTCAGTTCTGGTCGCCCTATTACAGGAAGGATGTGAAGCACTGGAAAAGGTGCAGAGGAGATTTACCAGGATGTTGCCTGTTCTGGAGCGAAGGTCTTCTGAGGAAAGGCTGAGGGACTTGGGTCTGTTCTCATTGGAGTGAACAAGGCTAAGAGGGGATTTAATAGAGACATACAAAATGATCAGAGGATTAGATAGGGTGGACAGTGAAAGTCTTTTTCCCAAGATGATGACGTCGGCTAGTACAAGGGGGCATAGCTGCAAATTGAGGGACGATAGATTTAAGACAGATATCAGAGGCAGGTTCTTTACTCAGAGAGTGGTAAGGGTGTGGAATGCCCTGCCTGCCAATGTAGTTAACTCAGCCACATTAGGGGCATTTAAATAGTCCTTGGATAAGCATATGGATGATGATGGGATCGTGTAGGGGGTGGGCTTAGATTAGTTCACAGGTCCGTGCAACATCGAGGGCCAAAGGGCCTGTTCTGTGCTGTATTGTTCTATGTTCTATGTTCTAATTACATAAAGCTGGAGAACTATAGGAGACCCCATTGAAGGTGAACAGCGGTACACATACAAGCCAAGAGGGTGTGGAGCTTACAGACAGCATTATAGCTCTTGGGATTAAAAAAAGCACTGAGAAAGTGATGAGTTTCTTTTTATTTGTTTATTAATAATTACCCATCCCTGGGTAATGCCCTTGAACTGAGTGGCTTGCTAGACCAGTCAACCACATTGCTGAAAGTCTGAAGTCACAGGTATACCAGACCAGGTAAGGATGGCAGATTTGCTTCCTGAAAGTTACACAGGTTTTACAACAACCAACGATGGTTACGTGGGTTACAAATGAGACAAGTTTTTAATTCCAGATATCATCTGCCAGAGTGGGATTCAAATCTTTGTCACCAAGACATTAGTCAGGTGGCATCACCATTATGTCACAGCCTCCCATAGTGCTGTCAAAAGATGATGTATCCTTCAGCCATGGTGCACTGGTCATGGAGAAGGTAGATATTAAAGATAAGAACAGGATTGCCAATCAGATGTCTAAACAGTGACAAGCTTCCAGCGTACAATTACGCCAATCAAGTTACACGGTAACTATCAATTCTTGAGGAATTACCAACAGGCTCCTCGTGCTGATTCAAGGAACTCTCTCCGTAATTCAAGTTTTTATAACACATCCTAATGATATTTATCATTATGAAGAGTTCAGCATCTGCCACCACTTTAGGCAATAAGATCCAGAATCTTGGCACTCTCTGGATAAAAACATTTCTCACTGAGCTCAAATCCTCTTCTTGAAGCATTTGTTCATGAAAAGAGGTTGGTCCTTTTCACTCTATCCAGGTCCCCAAATTAAATTGCCCCTCAGCCTCCTTTGTTCCAAAGGAAATAAATCCCACCCCACCAATCTTCTCTCTCAGCTAAATTTCTCTATTCCTGGCAACATCCTTATTACTCTCCACTGTACCCTCTCTCATGTGATCACATCCATACTGTAACTTGACCAGTACTTCATAGAATACTCTAGCTGCAGCCTAAATTTTTTGATACAATTCCAACACAACCTCCATGATCTCATCACTGAGGAGGAAAAGTCTTACATCATTCACACAAAAAAATGTTGTGCAACATCACAGTCCCACACACATTCACGGGATAAGGTAGTATGAACCACCAGAGGTAAAATACAGGTCAAAGCAGCTCAATATTATCTAGTCAGCTGACAAAATTCCAGCTCTGACGTATAGATTGACTGTGGAATTGTGGAAGTAGGTCCAATAATTCAGAGGTTCTCAGGTTATTCCCAGACTGGAAAGAAAAGACAATAAAGTGAGGTTATAAAGAATTTTTAAGCAGAGAAACAGATTAGTTGGCCTGTGTAGTCTACAGCAGTGTTAATGTTCCATATTAGCCACATCTTACCTAACACACTGGTTCTCTTGAAAAAATCACCATGAAATTATTTTCCAACAAATTTTTCAGGGATTCAGAAACAATTTGTAACATGTATGTGATTCTTTTTCTCATTCTTCTGAGCTCCAGAGAATACAAGCCCATGTTCCTCAACTCCTCCTCACAGCCAATTTTAGGGATGGACAATAATGCTGGCCTAAGCTGGCAACATCCACATCCCATGAACAAATAAAACCTACACCGATGAACTTCACTGCACTCCCTCCATAGAAAGTATATTTTTCCTTAGTCAAGAGAACTGGGTGTGCTCGAATATTCTACACAATTGAAGCAAGATGTTTTTATTCTAGTACTCAAATCCCCTTACAATAAAGGCCAACATACCATTTGTTTTCATAATTGTTTGCTATATCCACAAGTTGGCTTTCAGTGATTCATGAACCCGGGTCCTTTTGGGCATCAACATTCCCCAATCACTCATCATTTAAGAAATTCTCTGCACCAACGTTCCCCCTACTGAACCCCACGCTTATCCATTCTATATTTCATCTGCTATGCTCTTGACATTCCCTCAGTCTGTTCAAATCTCCTCCATGAATCATCCTCACAAAACATCCCTAACTAATTCTGCATCATCTCAAAACTTGAAAATATTGCATTTGGTCTGCACATTCAATTATTGATACAGATGGTGAACACCTGGGGCCCTAAGCAGTGATCCTTGAGGTGCCAACTTGACTAACTCATTTATTCCTAATGTTTCTATGAACCAATCCTCATTCCACGACAGTATGTAACCTCTAAATGAACGTGCTTGAATTTTCTTCATTAACTTCCTGTGTAGTCCTCAATGAACGCCTTCTGAAAATCCAACTCCAACACATCACTGACTCCTTATCTACACTGCAAATAAAATCCATAAAACATTCTAAGTGGCTTACGGACCACGATTTCTCTCTCACAAATCTATGATAACGCGACCTAATTAGATCATTTTCAAAGCTAAAAACGAGAAAAGAACCACAATGCTGAAGATCTGAAACAAAAACCAAAACTGCTGGAGAAACCCAGTCTATGAAAGTGAGGGCATTCTGAGGAAGAGCCACTGGACTGGAAATATTAACTCTCCACAGATAGTGCCAAACCGGCTGAGTTTTTCCAACAATTTCAGTTGCTATTTCATTATTTTCAAAGCATCCAGGTTTCACATCCTTTATAGTAAGAAGTCTGTAGTTCCTCGTTTCCTCCCTCATTTTCAAAAGAGTGCAGTTACATTTGTAACCTTTCAACCGTAGAATCCATTCCAGAATTGACTATTATCTCTCCCCCGTTCCTTGTAATTATTACAATAATTTCTAAACAAATAAGCAAGTTACGTGTTTTCCTGTTATAGTTTTCGAGTGAGAAGCTTGAAAAGTATAACAGGGAAACAAGTAAGTGATTATTTAAAAACTAGAAAAAAAGTGGATAATATTCTCTCGCTTTGAGGTCCCACCATTCTCAGTTACTCAATTGTTGCTTCCTATTACCACTTAACACCTTCAGTTTTCCATTTTCAACTTGTTTAGGCTGGATCATTTAAATATTGCAGTGCCCCTACCAAATTCCCAAGCTCTCAATCTGTGTAAATACAAACATAGCATCTCACTTCAACTTAGCATTGAGTATTGCTTGAATGGATTGCACGGAATAGATACAGCGCTGTAGAAACTCAGCAGATCTGGCACATCTGTGGACAGAAAAACCAGAGGTAATGTTGAATCCAAAATGTCTCTTCATAAAAAATGAAAAGCTTTGGAAAATGGTGGTTTTCATGCTGTTGACAGAGGGGGAGGAGGAGCAAGTGGAACAGATGGTGCAGGTGCCAAAAGCAAAACACAAAGAGGTTGCTAACTGTGGTGAAGGACAGATTGAGATGTAAAATGGGTGTAAATCAAGGTCTGAAAAGAAGAAGAGATAACAAGGTGTA
>JAHRHZ010000048.1:1722616-1733034 GCA_024137785.1 Ginglymostoma cirratum | reverse complement strand
GCTTGGCCTGCTGTGTTCATCCAGCTCTACACCTTGTTATCCCATTAGTGTGTCAAATGATTTTTTAATGTAAGCCTTGCTCATGCCCCATATACCTAATTGATGAGCTAATTTCCTCAGTCTGGAAGTCAAGAGAAATTCCTTTGCTCAGAATGGTTAGAATGTGGAAACCCAAACCATCACATGCAATTGAGGCAAGTAACATGATTGCACTTCCTGTCTCAAAATACAATGTTTTAGAAAAAAAAACCCATGAAAATGCAGAGAGTGCAAACGAAGCACAGCAACTGAGAGACTAAGGCGGATCTGAGACCCAAGCACATGTAGACGTCATATCAGAAACACCCATCTTCCATGGCAGAAATTTAACTGAAGCAACCAACATGTGTTACTGATTCCCAATAGTCCTTGCCTCAGTGCCTTTTTGAACTAGGAGTTCCAGGATTTTGGTTGTGACAGTAGAAGAATGGCAGCATATTTCCAAGTCAGGATGATGAGTGGCTTTCAGGTGGCAGGGTTCATAAATAACTGCTGACCTCACCAAGTTATGGATTTGCAAGGCATTGCCAAAGCAGCCTTGGTGACCTCCTATATTGTACACATCACTGCCACAGTGTATGAATGGTGAAGAAAATGTTTAGGTTGGTGGGTGGGCTGCCGATTAAAGCCAGCTTCTTTGACCTGGATGGTGTTGAGCCTTCTTGAATTTTATTGAAACCACAACTATTCAAGCAAGTGGAGAGTATTCTTGCTCATCTCTGACCCGTGTTTAGTAGATGGCAGACAAGCTTTGGGTAGTCAAAAGGCAAGCTACTTATGGTATTTGCAGTTTCCAATTCTGGCTCAGCCTAAAACTGAGGATTGGAGAATCAAGTCACAAACAAATCCAGTCTGGAAGTCGAGGAATTCCTTTGCTCAGAACGGTTAGAACATGGAACCCCAAACCATCACACGCAATTGAGGCAAGTAACGCGAATGCATTTAATTGGAAGCTCGATAAAGACTGAAACAGAAAGGCAGAGGAGGATCCGCTAATAGATTTGATGACGTGCACAGACTTGTTTGGAGTATAAATTCCAGTAAAGCTGTTAGGCCCAATAGTCTATTTCTTTGCCATTGTCTTTAGTTCTAACTTCAATCACCATCACATTCTAATTGCTGCATTTCTGTAATTCCTTAGCTCAATTCTGTTTTGCCTTATGTCTCCTACTATACAAGTTTTTCCACCGTTGATACAGTGCAGTAGGACCATATTGGACTACACGTGTGGGATATTTTGAAACAAAAGATCCCAGAAGACGACAAAATGGGCTTGGCATTCCTTGAGATATTTTATCACATCTTTTGTACACTCCAATTTGCCACTGTTGGCTTCAGCTTTTATTTGTTGTTGCTCGATATAGTCTCAGACCATAAATGAGATGTGAAATTATGATGCTGATAGGTGTAGATAATGTATTGACTGTTTAAGCTACTTAACTTGTCATGTAAGGGCAGGGGAACATCAGAGAATATGGATAGTGAGCCCTTGAAGAGAGGCAGCTGTTTCTTGTATTTAATTCAGATTTGTGACTCAGTTTCTGAAAAATGCTTCTGATCTTTGAATTTTCCTGATTTTAATGATTAAGCTTTTCCAGTTCATTTTAGCTGTGTATTAAAACATTTATCCAACAAGTAATGGATATCCTCTGAAGACGGTAAAACTCCAGACTATGTGGTATTGCATGCTGTTGGCTTGAGAATTATGGCTAACACAGAACTGTTTTGACAATTAAAGATATTGAAAAAATGAAATGTAATGATGCTGCTCGGTTATGGGAGTGCAACAATGATGTTTATTACAAATTAGGGTTCAGTGACATCAGATATACATGTAAATAGTATGGTATCTTCAAGGTGAGTTTCATACCACTGTATGTCACCATGATGAAACCTGGGGGATTTCAACATTCAGACTGGACTTGAAACAAATATTTGTTCCGAGTGCACTACTCCAGTCTCTCTAAACACAGGCTGAGCAAGTACTCAGACTAAATGAAAACAAAATTCATCCACTGCACTATCCCAAAGCAAGGTGCACATAGACAAGTGTTGTGAACTGACTCTCAAAAATTCCAACAACTTTTGTGCATTAAAGCAAAATAAAAATCATGCCACACTTTCCCACATTAATGGATCATTCCACCTTGGCTTCTTGAAAACAACTTCGACCTCCTTCCAATTGTTCTGTGCTCATAGCTCATCGTTCCTAAGATCACTTTTCTTTCATGCTGTTCTAGAATAGGGAATCACCCAGTCCTTTTGCTCACTGTCTGAGATCAGTAACACTTTTAGTAGGAACAAATTACTGGAACTGCTGGAACCTGCACTGAAAACAACAAATGCTGAAGGTCACAGTAGGTCAGGCAGCATCCACAGAGACAGAGCAAGTTAACTGAGTCTAGATGACTCTGCATGACTCATACAAAAATGTGGGAAATTAGCAAGCAGGTACAGCAAACAATGAGGAAAGCGGATCAGGTTTGCCTTTATTGCAAGGGAATTCAAATACAGGATGAAACCTTGTTACAACTGCACATGACTTTGGGGACCACATCTGGAGTAGTGTCTAATTTTGCTCTCCATATTTAATAAAGGATTACTTGGAAACACATCACAAAAATTCACTGAAATGTCTGGCAGCATCAGAGGACAGTAAAACAGATTTAGTGCTTTGAGTCTAATATGACCCTTCCTCAGGATGCTCCTAGCATTCCAATTTGGAAGAATCATCACATCAGACTTGAACCATTAACTCAGTTTCGCTCTCCACAGATGCTGAAAATTTCCAGTACTTTGCTTTTATTTCAGATATCTAGCATCTGCAGTATTTTGTGTTCATATCACTGAATTGATCCCTAGGATGTAAATTCGACCTATATTCTCTGGAATTTAGAAGAATGAGAAGTGAGTTAGTTGAATTATACAAGATTCTGAAGGTGCTTGATAACAAAAGATGCTGAGAGATTGTTTCTGCTGGTCAGGGAATCTAAAATATAGGTACAGCATCTGGATAACTAGTCAATCATTTAGGATAGAGGTTAGAAAAAAAAAATCCTTCACTCAAGTCTGAGAATCTTTGGAATTCTCTGTGATGCTCCATCACTGAATATATTTAAGGCTGGGCTAGGGAGATTTTTGGGTTCTCTGGGAATCGAGTAATATGGGGAGCAGGCAGGAGATTGGAATAGATCCAAGTTCAGCCATGGTCATATCACTTGGTAGAGCAGGCTGAATGGATTATTTGATCTCCTCCTCCTATTTCTTGAGCTTGTGTGGATGTTGAAGATGAATCATCTCCATTTTAGGTTATCGCTGCAGAAATTCCTCAGCGCAGTGACGGAATACACTTCACCTGTTTGAAAAAGAGTGGTTTGAAAAACAAAAAGCTCAATGCCACCAGCACAAAGCAGACCACCAAATCAAAATCCAGTCTGCCAAATTAAGCACTCAAACTACCCATCACCAATGCACAGTGGCAGCAGCGTGCAACATCTACAAAAATGCACTAAACTAACTCACCATGGCTTCTCCAACAGCACCTTCCAAACCCATGACCTCTGCCAGCTAGAAGAACAAAAACAGTCGGCGCGTATGAACAGTTAGCTGCAAGTTCCACTTCAAACCACACACCATCAGGACTTAAAACTATAATTGCCACTGGGTAAAAATCTTAAGACCTTTCTCCTGAGTAGAACTTTGGACCTTACCTATCACCAGATGAACTGTTGTGAAACAACAGGCAGCTCAGCACCACCTTCGCATGGGCATCAATTTCTGGCCTTGTCAGCAAGGTTCATATTCCCCAGATAAATGAAAAAAAATTCAATTATCATGAAAGATCACTCCTCCGTCTTCTCTTTGCTATTTTAAAGAATTAACTCAGTCTATTCAGCCTTTCCCAATTTGTAGAACCTGCTGGTTTTGCTTTTATTCTTGCAATCATTCTTTATTACACTTCCTTTGACATTTTCTGCAGGGAGTCTATGCTCTTTTGAGAACATGGAGACCAGAGCTGTCTATGGTCCTCCTACATAAGATCTAACAAGTAGTTTCATAGTTTAAACAGGACTTCCTTGTTTTCCAATTCTATCCGTCCAGAGATTAGCTCTGGAGTTAGTTTGTTTTTTTTTTTTAGAAATGGCTTTATTAATCTGCATTGCTACTTTCAGACTTGTACAACTGCATTGCAAGAGCCCTTGCTCTGCTACCCTGATTGAAATCACAGTTTGTGGCCTTCTTTCTTCTACAGGGTAGCAGATCAGATTTAGCTACATAAAAACTCATTGGTAAATCACTCCATTCAGACAAACATACAAATTAGAATTATTAATTCTCCACTCTCACTTTTTGTTCTAATTACCTACAGGTAAGTGCAGCTATCAGGGTATGTACAGAAACTCTTACTTTCTCTGCTCTTATATTTCCAAATGGGAATCCAAATAAAAAAACATAACCAGCTGGTTCACCTAGCATTAACTAAGGCACCAGAAATGACAATGGCAAACTCAACCCTGTTGACCCTGCAAAGTCCTCCTTACTAACATCTGGGGACTAGTGCCAAAATTTAGAGAGTGTCTCACAAACCTAGCCCATTGATGGCTTGACCCAGTCAAACCAGAAAAATTACACCCTCACACACAACATCCCAATAGTATCATCGCCACCTGTGGGTATCCAAAGAACAAAGAAAATTACAGCACAGGAACAGGCCCTTCAGTCCTCCAAGCCTGCGCCAATCCAGATCCTCTATCTAAACCGGTCACCTATTTTCTAAGGATCTATATCCCTCTGCTCCCTGCTCATTCATGTATCTGTCTAGATACATCTTAAATGATGCTATCTTGCCCGCCTCTACCACCTCCACTGGCAACGCGTTCCAGGCACCCACCACCCTCTGCGTAAAGAACTTTCCACACATATCTTCCTTAAACTTTTCCCCTCTCATCTTGAAAAGTGTGTCCTGCTCCACAGGCTGCACAGTGATATACAGCCAGGAGGGAGTTCTCAACATTGACACCAGAACCCATGAGGTCTCATGGCATCAGGTCAAACATATGTTTGTGCTGATTACTATGTACCATCCTCCATCAGCTGATGAATCAGTGCTCCTCCAAGCTGAACACCACTTGCAGGAAGCAATGAAGTTGGCAAGGGCACACAATGTACTCTGGTTGTGAACTTGAATGTGCACTGCCCAAGGAGAGTCAGCAGCACCAATACTGACCATGATGGTCAGCTTCTTAGAAGAAAAACAAGAAGCTGCTAGACTGGGTCTCAACTCCTAACAGGTCCATGCATGATGGCAAGGTCAGAAGGGAGGAATCAGTCAAAGCACAATCCTCAAGTCCACAACAATGATCTAGGCAGAAGTTATTTGTGTGATACCAACAGCTGTAATGCCAGATGAAGGTTACAACAGTACAGAAATTCACAGGCTTCCTTTGCACTGGAACTGGTCCTACCTTCTCTCAACATCTGTCTGATGTTCAGCAGCATTCCCACATTAAAAAAGATGTTCCACCTGAAGCATATACTGGAGGAATTCAGCTGCTTCACCCCCACCCCCAAAACACACACAATCAACAAGGGGTGACTGGGACAGGATTGAGGGGTCAGGAAGTTCCTACCTTCGGACCAGCACATAGACATAGGAGTTTGACTCAATTGTTTCGCACTTGTAAAAGAAACAGGAGAGCTTTTCAGCAGCTTTCCTCACAACTGAGCAGCCCTCTTCAGGTTCCATTCTGTTCACCATGCATAGGGATAGGGGCTAGAAAAGGTGCCCTTAAAATAGTCTGTTCAATCACCAAGGTGGCTGGAAAACCACATGCAGATGTCTCATCTACCTGCAGCCTGAAAACCAAGGTCAAATACAATCTCAGAACCTGGAATGTACCAACCTACGTCGGCGCAACATTGAGGGCCTGTACTGCGCTGTAATGTTCTATGTTCTATACGTGGATAATGAGCAAAGCAATCATCCAGAATGAGGAACTACCCTTGCTGCCCACGAATTCAGGCACTTTAACAGAGTGCCCTGCAGAACAGTGGTATCAAACAACAGGAAAAGGTGACTGAAAGCGGTGGCAATAGTTACACCTTCTTCACCAGAAGAAATCCCAAGGATCAACCTAGGACACATGGAATTGGGCTTCACCATCAAGAACAATCTCACCATCCAACTCCGAGCTCCCTGTTGGCATCAACGATTATTGCATGACTGTCTACAACTTACCAAAAACCAGGAGGTAACAATCATGAGTGCCTGTGCTCCAACACTTGATGCCAGAGTCCAAAGGTAGCTTCTACTCCACCCTGGAAACTATACTCACCAACATTCCTAAGATAAAAATCAGCATCCCTACGGGACTTCAATGCCAGGGTTTAAAAGGATGTCAACTCTGGAAAGGAATCGAAAAAGGAAGGAGCTGGCAATTGCAACACCAACAGGATTCTCCTGCTCACTAAAGATATGCAGAACACCAGCTGATCATCACATTGGTCCACCAAAAATACAAGTTCAAGACTTCTTGGTGGCATCCATGATCAAAGCAGTGGCATGCGATCAATACTTCATTATTCACTCCCAAGACCAAAAGGAAGTCTTTATCACTAAAGCGATGATCAGTGCAGATGACTGCTGGACAGACCATTAGCTTTGCCACTCCTCAATGTCCATCAAAAACCACCAGAAGCAGCTGAAGATGAAGAAACCATTCAGAATAAAGCTCAATGCTGAGCAGCTTCAAGAACCAAGCAAACTAAAACTTCTGCAATGTCTTCACCAAAATTTCCAGAGAGGTCATTTTATAGGAGTGGAAAAAGTCTGGAAAGAGCTGAAGACAGCCGTCATCTCACACTTGAAGAAGCCATCAGCTACAAGATCAGGAAACAAGACTGGCTCAACAACAATGATCACATCATCCAAGACCTCATCAATGGCAAGAGGAAAGCTCTCAGTACCTGGCAAAACAACAATCGCCAGTGAGGCAAAAAGGAGAACTCATCAAACAGCAAAGGCTGAGTTACAAGGAAGAATGGGGTAAATCAAAATACAAACGATGAGCTGAGAAAACTAAGGAGCTGCAACACTTTGCTGACAAGCACAACATCCAGGGTTTCTTCAATGCTACAAAGGCAACATACAGACCCAACATCCTTGACTTCTAACAAATGTGAATAAAGGATGACACACTTCTGAGAAACATCAGACAACACTTCAAAAGAACTCCTAAACCACAAACAATCATTGAAGACGAACATGTTGGAGGAAATCTCCAATTCCCCAAAGATGATCATATATGGCAGAAGTTGAAACCACCATTAGACACATGAAGAAAAGCCACAGAAGTAGATGGGATTCCAGTGGAGATTTTCAAACTGGGACGAACAGAGTTCACCTGTCCTCGAAAATCTGGGACAACGAAGAAATCTCTGCCAATCTCAAGGATGCTGTCATCGCCATCATCTTCAAAAAAGGAGACAAAGTGGACTGTGGGAACTTCCGAGCAATCTTCCTACTCTCTATTGCCGGGAAGATTGTCACACAAATCCTCGCCAGGTGCCTTCTCCCAGTCTCAGGAGAAACTATTTATAAAAGCCAATGTGGCTTCCAACCAAATCATTGGAACCATGGACATGATTTCCACTGCTCAACAACTCCAAGAGAAATGTCAGGTACACCACCAACTGGTCTGTATGGCATTCAATGAGTCAAAAGCCTTGATCAGATCAATCTATGGAAGACCCTGTCAAAGTCAGCTATTCAGTGAAATTCATTAACATTCCCTTATTTCTCCAAGACAGGATGCCAGCAACAGTCCTCACCAGTGGTAAGATGATCAAGCAGGGTTGTGTCGTCATCCCCATTCTTCATCGTCAAGACCAAGCTTCCCAGCAGTGTGGACATTGTCTGCAGGATGAACGGACATCTTTTCAACCTCAATCAAGTGAAATCCAAGAGGAAAATGACACCAACCTCACTTGTGGAACTTCAGTATGTCGATGACAAATGACTTCTATGAGAGCACAGATGACAACCTTCAAATCTTGCTTAACGCCTTTTCAGAAGCATACCATAGATTTGGTGACAACCTCAATGCCAAGGCAACTCAAACCATTGAACACGATATCCCAGGTCAAGTTTTGGTACGTCCGTCCATTAAGATCAATGGACAAATCCTCCCAAACATGAAGCATTTCCCTTACCTGGGAAGCTACCTCTCATCTAAGTCTGACAATGATGCAGAGGTTCAAAATTACATCCAATCGATGGCTCCACTTTCAGATGACCATGTCATCTGTGTGGATATAAAGTTCCTTGCTTATAAGGAAGCTTACCTTCCAACTCTTCTACATGGCTCTGAAACTTGATGTATAGATGCTCCGTGAAGACATTTGAAAAGTACCATCAACTTTGTTTGAAATGGATTCTCCACATCATCTGGGAGGGCAGGCGTACTAATATCAGGGCCCTTAAAGCAGCTAACAGCACCAGCTTTGAGGCTATGACCAGCCAAAACTAACTCTACTGGGCCAGCAACATGCTTAGGATGCTAGATTTCCAATTCCCAAAGCAAATACTTTCCACCCAAATCAAGGAAGGCATTTGAGCAAGAGGAGGACAAAGAAAGCATTTCAAAGACTTCCTGAATGTTTCCCTAGAGAAATGCAGCATAGACATCAACGTTTGGGAGAATTTGATTCAGAAAAAAGTCTTGGAGGAAACACCTGTGTGAACAGATTCAATTATATGGGAACACCCATCGGCTAAAGAAAGTATGTAAAAGAAACTGGAGAAATGAATGCCAACAAACTCTAGAGTAAGGACACTCCCATACCTGCCAAACGTGAGGAGAGAGATGTGGCTCTAGGATCCGGCTCATCATCCACAGAAGGATCCACAGAACCCCTGACCAGTGACATCCGATTTCCTAGGTTCACAATCATTCTCATTAGCAAGTGATTGCCTATGACTTTCATATTTTAATGACCTATGTAAGTGAATGAATCACTCTTCCACATCTTTGGCCCTCCATTGTTTTTGACTTCCCATCATTTATAATATTGTGCTCCATATCTTTCAGTTGCCAAGTTACAAACTTTTATTTTCCTACAGTGAAATCCATTTTCTATATTCTGTACAATCTTTCAATCTATCAGTGTCTCTCTGCAAGTTATGCTTCTATCTTCACCCACAACTCTTCTACATGTGGCTTTCTATCCCATCAGCTTAGTCGTTAATAAATAGTGACTAGTACCCGACTGGTGTACATACCCATTATTCTTATTCTCTTCTCCTCAGCCTATTTCCAGGTAACTGTGTCAATAAGGCACCTTCAATTCCACAAAACAGTCTTTTAAGAAAGGCTTTACCAAATGCCTTCTAGAAGTCCATATATATAGCATCAATAGACACGCCCATCCACTACACAGTCATCTCTCCAAGACACTAAGTTCATCAGACATGACCTTACTCTTTCCAAAGTCACGCAGACCACAGTTCCTCACACCCCCCAATGTAGGTTCATAGCTCGTCACACAGTCCACCCACTTTTGACCCAAGGTTATTTACCTTCAATCACTTTGCAGAAGTCACTCTTCAAGTGTTTATTCTTTGATGTGAGGGACCGTTTGTGCCTGTAGATCTGGTGAACTTCTCCACTGAATGACGAGTTCAATTTATTTACAGGTTCTATTGACAACAGGTCATCTCCAATCTGGATATATCCAAACTAGGAAAAAAAATTCAAAGTCATTTTCATCTATTAGGTTTTATATTCACTTTACATTTGACCAATCTTTGTACCATTCACCACTCCCACTATGGACATGAGTCTTAAGTTCAACAGCATAGAAATAATTGAGCAGATGACCTCAAAAATACAAGTGTGTCCATACTATTTAAAATGACTTGCATCATTCACAATTACTGCAAAGCATTTCAATTTCGCAGTTAACACTCAAAAGCTGACTGCTAAGAAAGCAGAACTTCAAACACTTCTCCTGGTTTCAAGAGAACCTCAAAAATCTACTGTAATCGAGCTTGGTGTAAGCTTTATCTGACAATTCTCCCCTAAAGAATGTTAGGATGTTTCACTATTTTAAAGAAACTATATAAATACAAATCCCTCTTTACAGGGACAGCACATGACATAGTGGTCAGAGATAAAAGGTACTGCAGATGCTGGAGAATCCGAGATAACAAGCATGGGGCTGGATGAACACAGCAGGTCAAGCAGCATCATAGGAGCAGGAAAACTTGACGTTTCGGGCCTAAACCCTTCATCAGAAATGGGGGAGGGGAAGAGGGTTCTGAAATAAATAGGGAGAGAGGGGGAGGCGGATAGAGGATGGATAGGTGGAGAGGAGGCAGA
>JAHRHZ010000048.1:1697791-1713670 GCA_024137785.1 Ginglymostoma cirratum | reverse complement strand
CCCCCCCTCACGCTCCCCGCCGGGTAACCGGGACAATCTATTCCCCCCCCCCTCACGCTCCCCGCCGGGTAACCGGGACAATCTATTCCCCCACCCTCACGCTCCCCGCCGGGCAACCAGACAACCCATACCCCAACAGAGTCCACGCCGGGTAAAAAGGACCACCCACCCCCATTCCCGCTGGATAACAGGGACAACCCCTGCCTCCCGTTCAGTTCCTCCGGGTAACCAGGACTCTCCCCTCATTCCGCCGAAAAATCTTCCTTCTCCTAATTGACCCAGCTGGTTTTTCGGGGAATTTCTCTCATCTCATCGCTCATTCCCGCCTGTTAATGTAGACAGACAGTGGATACCTGAGCCGGACCTGCACTCGGACAGCAGCAACAGGCAGGCGACCAGCGCCAGGTGGAGCAGTGAGCGGCCGCACATGGTCCGACCCCAGGCGGCAACAGCAGCTTCTCCGGCTCGGCTCAGGGAGACTGGGAGTGCGAGAGAGCCCGGCAGCGGGGAAAGGGGCGGGCACAACCGGCCTGACCCGCCCCCATCGGCACTGGGCACGCCCTTCCCAGCTCTGGACCCACCTCCCCGGCGCCTGAGGTCACGCCCCTTCCCATCTTTGGGCCCGCCCCTTCGGGTCCAGGGCTCGCCCCCCGCCACGGACCCCGCCCCTAGCAGCACTGGACACGCCCTCAAGCGGCCTTGCCCGCCTACGGGTACATGGTGTGACTGTTTTGTTCTGGATGGTTCATATTCATCCTCATGTGTTGTTGAAGCTGTACCTATCCAGGCAAGTGGGAAGCGTTCTATTGCAGTCCTGACCTGTGCGTTGTAGGTCGTGGTCAGGCTTTGGGCAGTCACGAGAAATCTTAGTTCCTGAACTCGTCTTATACCCACAATATTTATATGGCAGGTTGATGGTGGAGACTCTAGTAATGGTACAATGGTATTGAATAACAAAGGAAAGTAATTAGATTCTGAGGAAGGGCCACCGGACCCGAAACTGTTTTTTACTTCACAGATGCTTCCAGACCTGCTGAGCTTTTCCAGCAATTTTGTTCGTAATTAGATTCTTCCCTAATGATGACCATTGCTTGGTGTCTGTGTGTGAGTTGCCACATATCAGCCCAAACCTGAATATTGTCCACATTTTCACATATAAAAGCAATAATTGCTTAGTTTCCTGTCCACGTGAGCATCAAATGATAGTACATGTGAGCATTGGAGGATAGTCCAAATGAGCATTTTAGAATTATCCATAAGAGTATCAGAGGATTGTCCATGTGAGTACCAGTGTATTCTCCACGTGAGTATCAGAGGGTTGTCCGCATGAGTATCAGAGGATTGTCCAAATGAGTACCAGCGTATTCTCCACGTGAGTATCAGAGGTATTTTAGGCAAGTAATAGGGGATTGTCCAGGTGAGTAACAGATATTACAACTCACTGGGGTAGCACACTGAGTATCCAACCCTGGAATCATGACACAAATTAAATATTTTAAAGTGAGTACACAAAATTCCTCAATTTATCTGATTTTTACACCCTGGCTGCTAGAAAGCATAGATCAAGATTCTGTAGTTAAGAAGAATTGCTATTTATTACAAGAACTTTAGATTGTAGCTACAGATAACCATTTTTTAACCATCAGCAGATAACACTACTAACAAAAATGCTAATCATCTTAGAAAACCTTCTGTTACGCACATGCATGCACAGACACACACACGCACATACACAGACAAAGAGAGAGAGGAAAAAAAACACACGGAAGAAGGGAAAATATGAAAAACAGTCCAGGGGTCCTTGTTGACAAGATCTGTTGAGTTGGTTCCTGTTGATCAGAGGATTTCCTTTCACCTTCCCTTTTCCAAGTACTTCTATTGCTTTGCAATAGGCAGAGGGGTGGCTGGTTCATTTATGAAAAGTTTCTGACTTAACAATCAAAATTCACGGTTTACAGTAACTGTTAAGGAAAGATAGACTGGTTTTCACTGCAGAGAATAAACAGACAACTTCCTGAGCTGCTAAAGACCTGATCACTTCTCTTCAAAAGTGGTTTAAAACCACAATCTGTTCAGCTACCTGACAACTGATCGCATTGTTGTTGGCTAGCAGAGAATCATTGTCATTGGTCTATGGACTAGTAACCAGTTATCAATCAACTCCTTATTGCCAACCAATGCTCCGTCTGTATACAGAAACCCCCAGCTCCAAATCATCTGCAATCACACAAGTACTTCATGTTTAAACAGCTTTGGAATTGAAAAAAGCCTTGGGAAAAAAAAATCCTAGAAAAATGACAGCTTACTTTTATATAGCATCTTTTACATCTTCATTTCATCCCAAAGTACTTCACAGCCAATTAAGTGTTTGTGAATTGTAATCATTGTGGTAATGTAGGGAATTAAGGGAGAAGCCAGACCAAATCAGGCATTGTTGATCTGAGAACTCCAGTACACTGATGCTGTGCCAGTCTCCCAACACAAGTCAGCTACAGAGACGCATTCGCCGCCTCTTCCAGATATATAAATTAATTTCCTATTTGTAATACAAACATAGAAATGAAGAAAGTAAAAGCAGTAATAGACCATTCAACTCTTCAGGCCTGATCCGCCACTCAGTATGCTTATGGCTGATCCTCTAGCTCAATGTCATAATCCTACTTCCTCCCCATAATTCTTAAAATCTAAAAGCTTATCTGTCTCTTTTTGAGTACATTCAGTGACTTGGCCTCCACACAGTCTTCTGTGGTAGAGAATTCCACAAGTTTATTACCATCTGAATGAAGAATTTTTTAATTGGGATACCCTTTATCCTGAAACTGTGTCTCCAGGTTGTAGACTCTCCAACCAGAGAAAACATTGATTAATCCATAAGCATTAATCTATCCAACGCTATTAGAATGACATATGTTTCAATCAGATCCCTCTCTCATCCTTTGAAACTCGAATGAGTACAGGCTCAGATGAACCAATCTCTCCCCATCAATCATCCAGAAAACTGTAGTTAATTGAAAAAGTACTGTCTGTCCCTGATCACATGAAATAGCAGGAAGTAATTAACAAATCCTGCCAGACTGGGTCCACAGTAATCAGACTTGTTAGAGAATGTAACGCATGCGTAGGGAAATGCGTCAGCTACTACCATTGGCTGACTCATAAAATGCACATGGGAATGAGCTGACTCTTAGGATCGAGCTGAAGGTATAAAGGTTTGTGTTCTCATGACCTTCTATGGCAATTAAATATGATTGGCTTGCAGCCATCGAGAAAAGGAACACAGCAATTTCCACCTTGCTGTCTGCAGCGCATTATGGTTATATTCCATTATAACCATTATATTGTTGTATTTATGTATGGTTATATATGGTTATATTATAGGAAGAAGGAAGTTTACCTAAGGTTGAGAAAGCAAGGATTGAACAGGGCTCCAGAGGTCTACAAGGTAGCCAGGAAGGAACTGAAGAATGGACTTAGGAGAGCTAGAAGGGGGTTTGAGAAAACCTTGGCAGGTAGGATCAAGGAAAACCCCAAAGTGTTCTCTGCTTATGTGAGGAACAAGAGGATAGTCAGCGTGAGGGTAGGGCCAGTCAGGGATACTGGAGGGAACTTGTACGTGGAGCCAGAGGAGGTAGGGGAGGTCCTTAATGACTACTTTGCTTCAGTATTCACCAGTGAGAGGGACCTTGATGTTTGTGAGGACAGCATGAAACAGGCAGATATGCTCGAACAGGTTGATGTTAGGAAGGAGGATGTGCTAGAAATTTTGAAAAAACATGAGGATAGATAAGTTCCCTGGGCCAGACAGGATATACTCAGGGTTACTACGGGAAGCGAGATTGCTGCCCTTTGGCAATGATCTTTAGTTCTCACTGTCCACTGGAGTAGTACCAGAAGATTGGAGGGTGGAAAATGTCATTCCCTTGTTCAAGAAAGGCAACAGGGATAATCCTGGAAATTACAGACCAGTCAGTCATGCTTCTGTGGTGGGCAAATTATTGGAGAGGATTCTGAGAGATAGTATTTATGATTATTTGGAAAAACACAGCTGATTAGAAATAGTCAGCATGACTTTGTGAGGGGCAGGTCATGCCTCACAAGCCTTATTGAATTCTTTGAGGTTGTGACAAAACACATTGATATAGGTAGAGCAGTGGATGTGGTGTATATGGATTTTAGCAAGGCATTTGATAAGGTTCCACATGGTAGGTTCATTCAGAAAGTAAGGAGGCATGGGATTCAGGGAAATTTGGCTGTCTGGATATAAAACTGGCTGTCCAATAGAAGACAGAGGGTGGTAGTAGATGGAAAGTATTCAGCCTGGAGCTCGGTGACCAGTGGTGTTCCTCAGGGATCTGTTCTGGGACCTCTGCTCTTTGTCATCTTTATAAATGACTTGGATGAGGAAGTAGAAGGGTGGGTTAGTAAGTTTGCCGATGACATGAATGTTGGTGGAGTTGTGGACAGCATGAGGACTGTTGTAGGTTGCAATGGGTCACTGACAGGATGCAGAGCTGGGCAAAGAAGTGGCAGATGGAATTCAACCCAGAAAAATGCAAAGTGATTCATTTTGGAAGGTCGAATTTGAATGCAGAATACAGAGTTAATGGCAGGATTCTCGGCATTGTGGAGGAACAGAGGGATCTTGGGGTCCACGTCCATAGATCCCTCAAAGTTGCTACCCAAGTTGATAGGGTTGTAAAGAAGGTGTGTGGTGTGTTGGCTTTCATTGGCAGCGGAATTGAGTTTAAGAGCCGTGAGGTTATGCTGCAGCTCCATAAAACTCTGGTTACACCACACTTGGAATATTGAGTTCAGTTCTGGTTACCTCATTATGGGAAAGATGTTGAAGATTTAGAGAGGGTGCAGAGGAGATTTACCAGAATGCTGCCTGGACTGGAGGGCAGGTCTTATGAGGAAAGGTTGAGGGAGCTAGGGCTTTTTTAATTGGAGCGAAGGAGGATGAGAGGTGACTTGATAAAGGTGTACAAGATGATGAGAGGCATAGATAGAGTGGACAGTCAGAGAATTTTTCCCAGGGCAGAAATGACTATTATGAGGGAGTATAATTTTAAATTGATTGGAGGAAGGTATAGGGGAGATGTCAGAGGTAGGTTCTTTACACAGAGAGTGGTGGGCGTGTGGAGAGAGCTGCAGGCAGTGGTAATGGAGTCAGATACTTTAGAGACTTTTAAGCGATTCTTGGATAGGCACATGGAGGATAGTAAAATGTAGGGTATGCAGGGTAGATTGATCTTGGTAGGATAATAGGTCGGCACAACATTGTGTGCCAAAGGGCCTGTACTGTTCTATGTTCTATGTTCTGATAGGATAGAGTAATGAATGTTGCATTTATCTGAAAGGCAAAGCTCTCAGATTTGTTAGCACTCAGAGGCAGCTCTATTGGCATGGGCATGTTCCATGGACCAGTTAGACCAGTAGGATATCCAAAGCTCAAATCCAAGGATGCTTCAAACATCCTGAACATTGAATCTTGTAACTACTAACCGCAGAGGAACATTCTGTGAGCTAACAAAAGCCACGATGAATGGTGGCTACAGCAGCTTCACAACACCAGCAACCCACAATGTCACTTAGAGTCAAAGAGTCATACAGTTGTACAGCACAGAATCAGACCCTTTGACTGAACTCATCCATGCCAATCAGATATCCAAAATTAATCTAGTCCCATTTGGCCCATATCCTTCTAAACCCTTCCTATTCATGTACCCATCCAGCTGCTTTTTAAATGTTGTAATTGTACCAGCCTCCACCATTTCTCTGGCACCTAATTCCATACACGCACCACCATCAGTGTGAAAATGTTGCCCCTTGGGTCCCTTTTAAATCTTATCCCCTCTCTCCTTAAACCTAACCCCTCTAGTTTTGGACTCACCCCACCCTGTGTAAAAGACCTTGTCTCTGTCTCTTTACCTTATCCATGCCCCTCTTGATTTTATAAACCTTTTTAAGATCACCCCTCACCCTCCGACGCTAATTCAAAAATAGCCCCAGCCTGTTCAGCCTCTCTCTGTAGTTCAAACACTCCAACCCTGGCAACGTCCTTGCAAATCTATTCTGAACTCTTTCAAGTTTCACAAAATCCTTCCTATAGCAGGGAGACCAGAATGACATGCAGTATTCCAAAAGTGGCCTAACTAATGTCCTGTACAGCTGCAACATGACCTCCCATACTCAGTGCACTGAACAATAATAGCAGGCGAAACCTTCTTCACTATCCTATCTACCTGCGACTCTACTTTCAAGGAACTATGAACCTGCACTCCAAGGTCTCTTTGTTCAGCAGTACTCCCCAGGACCTTACTATTAAGCGTATAAGTCCTGACCTGATTTGTCTTTCAAAAATGCAGCACCTCACATTTATCTAAATTAACTCCATCTGCCACTTCTTGGCCCATTGGTCCATTTGATCAAGATCCTGTTGTACTCTGAGATAAGAATCATGTGCAGAACCTATGGCTGCCTCTCAATTAATGGCTTCCTCACCCATCAGCAAAGATGCATTATATAAAAACATCTTAAATGGATTGTTTGAACTGTGTCTATTATCATTCATAGATGGAAGTATACTGGAACAATTAACTTGTAATAAAGGCCAATGTGCCATTTACTTAACCTAATTGTGGTTATGCCTGCTAACCTTTTCTATTTCTTGTGTGAGTATATCCAAGTGACTATGAACATTAAAACAAAGAACTGTACAGTATAGTAGGAATGGGCCCTTCAGCCTACAATGTTGTGCCATTACATCAAGAAACGGCTGGAGGCATCGGACACTGCAGAGTCCCTGACAATATTCAAACAGTAATGCTTAAGGCTTGTGCTCCAGGTCTATTCCCTAGCCAAGCTGTTCCAGTTACAGATACAACACTGGTATCTTCCCTACAACATGGAAATTTGTCCAATTTGTCCACAAAAAGCAGGACAACTTCAACCCAGCCAATATGTCTACTCTCAATCACCAGCAAAGTGATGGAAGTGTCCCTGATAGTACTATCAAGTGACACGCAACAGGAAACTACGTTGTCATTTAGTCTGGGTTCCTCCAGGCCCAATCATCTCCAGACCTCATTACAGCCTTAGTCCAAATATGAACGAAAGCGCTGAACTCAAGAGGGAAAATGAAGATGACTGCCTTTAATGTCATGGCAGAACTTGATTGATTAAAGTTTTGGCAAAGATTTGTAGCTCGGGTTGTGGATGAGGTTGTTGACTTGCTTGCTGAGCTGGCTTGTTTTTGTTCAGACCTTTCATCACCATGCTAGGTGACAGCATCAGCAGACCCTCCGATGAAACGATGTTTTCTACTCTGCTTGGAATTTATACTGTCCGGTCCATTATGGTGAGTACTGTCTTTCCGGTTTTGATCTATATGGGTTTGTACGTGGGGTCCATATAAACCCATACAGATCAAAGCCGGAAATGACAGTACTCACCATAACAGACGGGACAGTATAAATTCCAAGCAGAGTAAAATAGCATCGCTTCATCAGCGGCTCCACTGATGATGTCACCTAGCATGGTGACAAAATATCTGAACAAAAACAAGCCAGCTCAGCGAGCATGTCAAAAACCTCAGAATTTGATTGAGTGTAGCATCAAGGAGTCCTAGCTCCATGTTCCTTTCCAACCTGGATGAGATGTCCTCGACCCTGGCAGCAGGCAAACAACACAATTTTTACACACACCCTATCGGCTATGGAGAACAATGTGGGTGGAACTCACCATGCTAAAACTACATACCTTTTGTCCCTCTACTTGAATGGCTGCCTTCATTGTGAAGCTGTTGTCAATTTTCTTATGTTGAGCTGTAAAATGTAACACATTTTTAATTTATCAAGCTTGTTCTGAGAGTAAGCTTCCAACCCTAGTCTGTGACTCACTTTCAGTCCCTATGAAAACCAAGAAATCTTGTTTTTTGATCTTCAGTCACTGTTGCATCCTGTTTGAACTTTGGGGACCTTGAATCTTTAATACTTGTAGTGCTCTTCATTCACAGATGGGTAAATACAAAAGCAGAACACTGGGATCTGTTAAAGAAAAATGGTCAAATCAATGTTTATTAGCACACTCGCATCTCCATCAGATATTTATGAATGCCAAAGATTTTGTCATTGACAGTCCAATGCGGTATTGAGAGAGTGCTACATTGTTGGAGCTGCTATGTCTTAGATGAGATGCTACTCTGAGATTGACATAAGTAGTGCCCTGGCATTATGAAAAGAAAAGCATTTGAACTCGTCCTGGGTCCCACCCAAACTCAAGAAATATCATTGAAATCTGAATGATCTGTTTATTTTCTACACTACCATTTGTGCAACTTTTCAGGAAGTCACATGATGGGTGAAATCTTTTGCTCTCGCTAGTTGGTGGGCTGGAGACAGGAAGGCATTTAGTCATGTGAGGTGGTGCCATGCCTAAACCCCTCTAGCTTTCTGCCATGACCAGAGAAGGATGGTCCATGGCCAAAATACTGTCCCTGCTGCAAATTGGGATCAATAAATGCCCAATTAATGACCACTGAAGGGCCTTATCCTGCCATGACAGTGACTGCCACTGATTGACCAGCCACTCTCAGTGGGTGAGATTTTTGCTGCTTCCCCACCCCACTCGGAACGTGATGCCAGGGAAAGGCCCACTGATTGTCTCACCAATACCTGATTGGCTTGTGATATGGTGGACCTACCCAAAAGAAGCAGCATGAGAAGGTACAAATACCTAACAAGCAGACCAGATCCCCTGATGTCTCTACAAGATTCTGCCCCATGGATAGAACGGCCGCCTCCTGTGCTCGAAGCATTCTATGATTCTATACAATCAGTGGCTTCTGTTTTTAATAAATTCATTGACGGAATGTGGATGTTGCTCTAAGACCAGCATTTATAACGTAATTGCCTTTGAGCAGGTGGTGTTTAGCCACCTGATGAAATTTTACAGTCCACTGGCAGGTGCCCATACAGCTACGGTGATGTTAGAGAGGGAGTTCTGGAATTTTCATGTAACAACAATTAAAAAACAGCAATATAGTTCCAAATCAGAATGGAGTATGGCTTGAAGGGGAAGTCACAGCTGGTGATGGTCTGATGCATCCTCTACCTGGTTCACCTCAATGGTAGTCATTGCAGATTTGGAAGATGTGACCTAAGGAACCTGTGTTGTTGCAGTGCATCTTGTAAATGTTACATGTTACTGTTGCTGTGTGTCACTTTAATGCTGGTAATTTCCATCATTATTACAACAATAATCACACTTCATTAGCTGTCAAATGTTATTTGGGGTGTCCTGAAGTTGTGACATAAATACAAGTTCCTTCTTTGATCCATTTTGAATATTGTGTATGAGGTTCCATGGCACATGTCAGTGCAAATTCCACACAAAGCAAAAAAAAACTCAGTGTATGTATAGGGAGTGGAAAGTTAAACTGAAAACTTCGGGAGTTTGGCACATGTGGAGGTTCCTTATGCACATTACTCTAGGAAACCACTGTTCTATCCATCTCTCTGGACAACACTTGATGCTGTCATGTATAAAGGGAGAATATCTAATTTCTGAGAACAGTGTACTGTTGTCCCATGTGTTGGAAGCATGAATACAGACACAACTTACAACCAAGCTCCTATTAAACTTATACTTGTATTAAGTCTCATAGACCAATAAGCCCGTGACATTGAATTCCTGGTAGTGTAAATCTCAGCTTTTAATGTTTTTTTAGTTCCGAGCCTCATTTCATTCAATGTTTTGTTGTCTCTGAAGTCACCACATTGAAAACTTATAGTTCACCGAGTACTTTGGTAAATGGTTTAGAGAAATTTTCATCAACGTAAATCAGAAGTGGCAACTTGTCAGGTTTGTGATGTAGTTGACAGAATGATATGATTGGCACACAACAGGCATGACTGGCACTGCTCCAGGCCACAGGATCCATTGCCAGTACAGTCAAGACAAATTGAATAAGCTGCAATTCAATCAGTGCATGAAGTCCCACAGGGATGTTGATTGAATGCGAGCATATAGTCTGACGAAACAGGCTGACAATTGACAGCTTGGAGCTGGAGGAGCACAGCGGGCCAGGCAGCATCAGAGGAGCAGGAAAGTTGATGTTTCAGGTCGGGACTCTTTTTCAGGACCCCCATTTCAGAAGAAGGCTCCCGACCCGAAACGTCAGCTTTCCTGCTTGATTCCAATCAATCTTGTCATTCAAACTGCATCATGCTTTTAGTAACAACATCTTAGTGATGAGGCAGAGCTGTGGCTAAGGGAAAAAAAATGAAAGCAAATCCTGCTCTCCAGTTCCCACTGGTTTGTGGGACATCCAGCCCCATGAGGCCAAATATCTGTATGTTAAGAATTGGTCTGTTTAGCTAGAAGACGACCCACAGCAGAAACTCACGACCCTGAGTAGACATCATCTTCAGATCAACAGACAGCTACTGACAATGCGTGATCACATAATCAGTTTAAGTGATGTCAGCTGAGAGAATAGTACTGGCAGGATGCCAGGAGAACACTCTGCTGTTCATCCAATAGCGCTATGGATTAATTTACATCTACTAAAAGGGCAAATGGGGTGTTTGATTTAATGTCACATCTATAGCATTTCATACAGTGCAGAAGTCCTTCTGTACTCCACTAGAATGTCATATTTGATTATGAAATAAATACGCTTATGGAAATAGAGTACAGGTCCTGCTGCCTACTTCCATGGTTCGTAACTGAAGACAAAACTACATCAAAAATCAAGATGAGTTCAGATGAAAGGTATTGAGTTGATGGGAAATGGGAACAGGGTGGATGGATGTGAGTAGAACTATTTGCTTACATGGTGGTAAAGGCCAAAATGGACTGTGGGGTCAAATGACCTATTTCTTTTTTATAACTTCTAAGTATTTCTCTGTCCTGGACATACTCATCTTTCAAGCAGTATCACAACTGCCCATTTACTCCATTCATGCTTGTTGGACCTTGTTGTGCACAACCAGCTGTTATTTTTACAAGTGCCAGTGACTGTTTAAAAGTAAGTCAACTCCTTTTTAATGCAGTTTAACTTTAGACATTGAAGATCTTATATTTGCCTGACCGCATCATTATATATCTTGACTCATGCACAATTTCCTAATGTATTTCTACATCTTCTGTCATTAACTGTAACCCACAGGACTGCATTGAAATTATTGACTCCTTTTGTTTAGAACATTAAAATAATTCTGATAATGTTATTAAAGAGGCTTTACTTTCATTTCAATGAGATGCTCCTGCTTTGAGAATGTACAACAAGAAATATGACGAAGAATTCTATTTTCTCAAACCGAGGTCCTGGAATTCGGGGAGCATCCAGGTCTAGCAGTGTTTATATAAGTGTCAATGTTTGAAGGGGAATCACCAGGGATGCACTTGTATTCGTAGGAGATAGGATTTGCAGTTGGTCTGTCTGCATCTTTATTTACTGTGTTTCTGGGCGTGTTAGCACCTGTATAGGGAGGATCCCAAGATATTCTATAAATATATCAAGGGGAAGAGGCTACCCAGGGAAAGAGTGATGCTCTGGAATACAAAGTTGAAGACATTCTCAAGATTGACCGATTACACTTTGACCAGAGCCAGTGTGAAGTTACAATCAGCAATTGCTAAATGTGAGCGGGTACAAGACCATTATCCAGGGATGGTCTGACAGTATTAAGGGAGTAGATGAGAAGATTGTTCATTTTGGCCACTCAGAGGTTTTCAAGAGCAAAAGAATCTGAATACTAAAAGCATGATGCGTGGGTATTATATCTATGTTACATATCCATGTCCAGCGACACATGGGTATTTGACACATAGATTAAGGTGCAAGCCAATTTGTGAACTGGCCAGGGATGAACCGGGAAATGTAATGACTTGTGAATGCATCTGAATGATACCAAACGTATCAACCCCAGCAGTACAGGAAGCCTCTATAGCCATATGAAGTTCCATCCATGCCAAAGTAGCAACAGATCTTCACATTTCATGGGAGGATCATATTCTTGTGAAGGACTACCTTTATAAATTGTTCGACAATTTAGTAACACAAGCGTACTCATTATTGACATGATGAGCGCTACTTTCATCCCAGAACACACATTGTCTGACAATGAATCACAGTTTACCGGAAAACAATTTTTAAAATGTATAAGAAGTGGACAGTGACACATTCACATTGTCATCACTAACCACATTCAAATAGTCTTGCAGAACGTATGGTATGTTCTGATGTAACGTGTGTTTCTTCAACGCAAATTGGTCTTAACGTGATTGAAAAATTATAGAACGCTGTTTGTCGGAAATGAACTTTCCCTACCTGTGAGGTTGTTGACTTGCTCACCGAGCTGGCTTGTTTTTGTTCAGACATTTTGTCACCATGCTAGGTAACATCATCAATGGAGCCTCCAATGAAGCGATGTTATTCTACTCCGCTTGTAATTTATACTGTCCGGTCTGTTATGGTGAGTACTATCATTTCCGGTTTTGATCTGTATGGGTTTGTATATGAGGTCCAATTCTATATGTTTGTTGATTGAAGTATGGGTGGAGAACCGTACCTCTAGGAATTCCCGTGCATGTCTATGTTTGGCTTGGGCTACTGTGGTTACTTTGGCCCAGTTAAACTGATGGCCTTCGTTGTCTGAATGTACTGATAAGGAGAATTCATCATGCTGTTTTGCTGCTAGCTGATGTTCATGTATTCTGATGGCTAGTTTCCTCCCTGTCTGTCCAATGTAATGTTGTGGCAGTAGTTGCATGGTATTTTGTAAACCACGTTCGTTCTGCATGTTGTGGGAATGGGGTCTTTAATCCTTGTAAGTGTTTGTCATATAGTGGCTGTGGGCTAGTGGGCCACAATGATCCCTAGTGGTCTTAGGAGTCTTGTTGTCAATTCCAATATGTTCCTAGTGTAGGGAAGTGTGGTACGTGTGTTAGATCGTACTGTGTCCTCCTGTTGTTGTCTGTTTTGTAGGCATCTGTGGATGAAGTTGCGGGGATATCTGTTAAAAGTGAGGATCTTGTATAAGTGTTCTTCTTCCCGGCGTAATTCTGGAGTGTTGCAGTGTGCTCTGGCCCATTTAAATAGTGTCCTGTCTGTGGACGTTAGGGTGGTTGCCGTGAAAGTTGAGGATTTGGTCTGTATGGGTTGCTTTTCTGCATACTGAGGTTTGGAACTCCCCGTTTGTCAGTTGTTCTACTTTAACATCCAGAAATAGAAGTTGATTGCTGGTTTCTTCTTCCCTTGTGAATTTAATCCCTGCAAATATGCTGTTGATGAAGTGGTGGGTCTCTTCTAATTTGTTGCATTTAATAATGACAAATGTGTCGTCTACATACCAGATCCACAGTTTAGGTTGAATGCAGGGGAGGGTGGTGTGTTCTAGTCTTTGCATAACTGCTTCTGCGATGAATCCTGAGATGGGTGACCCCATTGGTGTACCGTTGATCTGTTTGTATATTAGAATTAAAGACAAAGTGTGTGGTGAGGCAGAGGTCTAGTAATTTAAGCATGTTGTCACTGCTGATGGAGTTGCTGGTCTGCATTGCTGTTTCCTCTAGTAATGTGGCCACTGTTTCTTTGGCTAGTGGAATGTCGGTTGACGTGAATAAAGCTGTGATGTCAAAGGATACCATAATCTCGTTGTCGCTAATTTTTATGTTCTTGAAGGTATCGAGGAAATCTTGGGTTGAGTGGGTAGGATGAGGTGATCCGTCTACTAGGTGTTTCAATCTCTGTTTTAGGTCTTCGGCCAGTTTGTGTGAAGGTGTGCCTGGTAGGGAAACAATGGGTCTGAGGGGAATGTCTGGTATGTGTACTTAAGGCAGTCCATAGAAGTGGGGATTGTCTGTGCCTTCTGGTTTCATTCTCATGAAGTCTGTCTTGGTTATCTGCCCTGCATTCATTATTTGCTTCAGTCTTCATCGGAGGCTCCACTGATGATGTCACCTAGCATGGTGACAAAATGTCTGAACGAGAATGACCCAGTTCGGCGAGCAAGTCAACAACAACAACCTGAGCTACAGTTCATTGCCAATACTTTCCTACACATATTGGCTATAACCTGGTTCCGACCCCATCACTTTAAATATCAAAGTTATTGTATGATTTTCTTATAACAAGAGATCACACAGAAACAGAACTTCCAATTCCTAGGGGTCACGAGTTCAAAGTGAGAGGAGGAAAGTTTATGGGAGATATGCGTGGAGAGTTCTTTATGCAGAGGGTGGTGGGTGCCAGCACGTTGCCAGCAGAGGTGGTAGACGCAGACACGTTAGTGTCTCTTAAGATGTACCTGGACAGGTACATGGATGGACAGGGAGCAAAGGGATACGGCCCCTTAGAAAATAGATGACAGGTTTAGACAGAGGATCTCGATCGGCGCAGGCTTGGAGGGCCGAAGGGCCTGTTCCTGTGCTGTAATTTTCTTTGTTCTTTGTTTATCACTTTATATCAGAACTGGCTGCACTATTAAGTCAATGATGAATAAGAGTAAGTAGCAAACCAATACATAGAATAAGGGTCATACAGCACACAGCTGACCTACCTACTGTGATCACACATTACAGCTTTTGGACCATCACCTTGAATGTTATAACATTGCAAATGTTCATCCACATACTTTTTTAAATGTTATGATGTTTCCCACCTCATCCACCCTCCCAGGCAGTGCATTACAGATTCTCACCAGCCTCTGATGAAAAAATATTTCCTCAAGCCATCTCCAAACCTCCTGCCCTTTAGCTTAAAATACACCACCTTCAACTAAGGGGAACTGGTGCTTCCTATCCACCCTGTTTATGCCTTTTATAATCTTATATACCTCAATCAGGTGCCTTCTCAGCCTTCTCTGCTCTAAAGAAACAACCCAAGCCTCTTCAGCCTCTCTTTGTCGCTAAAATGCTCCATCCCAAGCAACACCCTGGTGAATTTCCTATGCACCCTTTCCAGTTCACTCATCAGCTCAGTGTGGCAGACAGAATCATCCTGGTATCTGGATTGTATCTCACTTCAAAGTCAATTCCTTTGAGACAATTGACTGAAATTCGCTTGTGGCAAGTGTGGCCTGTTCTGCTGTAGTTGGTGTGGTTTAAATTTCATGGATTGTGACTTTACCATGAACTGTGCACGTTGGGAGTGCTACCACTGCTGCACCATTGTTACCTACCTGGTAGAAGATTTCAAGAAGCCAAGATAAGCTATATATTGTCACTTCAATGTGATTCTGCCAATGCACATAATCAATGATCTACCAAACTCTGGGACAGGTTGTATCATAGAGCGCCACTCACTAAGATACACGCCTTTCAGGGTATGTAGTGGTAATTTGTGGGCACTAGTTTCTGTGTTCATAGCATCATACAGTTCAGAAGAGGCCCTTCAGCCCATCGACTCTACACCGTCAAAAATACGCTGTCACCTGCACAAGTCCCACTTTCCCACACTAGTCCATAATCTTGAATGTAAATCTGAGGTACTTTTTAAAGGTGTTTCAGAGATAGATTCTCCAGCATCTGCAGTTCATACTGAGATAACAAGGTGTAGAGCTGGATGAACACAGCAGGCCAAGCAGCATCAGAGGAGCAGGAAGGCTGACGTTTCGGGCCTAGAACCTTCTTCATAAAATGGAGGAGGCTAACTTCTTCAGGGTAGGCATCCTTAGAAAAGGCTTCGCAGTGGGGTTAAAACTGTTTCAGAGATAGTAGGAACTGCAGATGTTGGAGAATCTGAGATAACAAGGTGTAGAGCCGGATGAACACAGCAGGCCAAGCAGCATCAGAGGAGCAGGAAGGCTAACCTGCTGTGTTCATCCAGCTCTACACCTTGTTATCTCTAGTTAAAGTAAAGTCTGTCCAACC
>JAHRHZ010000048.1:1670809-1697391 GCA_024137785.1 Ginglymostoma cirratum | reverse complement strand
AGGGGGTCTAGGCCCGAAACGTCAGCCTTCCTGCTCCTCTGATGCTGCTTGGCCTGCTGTGTTCATCCAGCTCTACACCTTGTTATCTCTAACAGATTGTGTTGGTTTGCTATGCTGTGCTGTCCATAGCAAAAGTGTGTCAGCACACAAGCATGAAATTGTTGTTGACCTGCCACTATGGTTTTGTACTGCATCCATCCTCAAGTAATGGCCTTTTCTCTTCCTGAGAATATACTTCCTAAAGGCGTAGAGCTGACTGTCAACCTAGTGCGCCCCTCTGAGAGTTTGTGTTTGGGAAAATCACACTCATACCGTTTGCAGCAAAGTCTTCCGACTTGGGGTTGCTGCTTGTATAACTTAATTTACAGCCTGTTAGGCATTAAGTTAATTTTTACCTTAAGCTGTTCTTCTCATACTTTTTATATCTCTGCTGGATCTTTCTGATCTTCATGGAAAGACCAGATGTGTTAATTCTGGGAAGTCCCTCTTTGCTAATGGTAAAAAAGGTTTTTGGACTTCTCGGGAACATTATCACTTGTTATAGTGTCATGGAGACATACAGCACAGAAACAGACCCTTTGGTCCAACCAGTCCATGTTGAACATAGTCCCAAACTAAACTAGACCCATTTGCCTGCTCCTGGCCCATATCCCTCCAAACCTTTCCTATACTTATCCAAATATCTTTTAAACGTTATAATTATACCCATGTCCACCACTTCCTCAGGAAGTTCATTCCACACACGAACCACCCTCTGTGTAAAAAATTTGCCCCTCATGTCTTATTTAAATCTCTCTCCTCTCACCTTAAAAATACACCCCCTAGTCTTGAAGTCCCCCATCCTAGGGAAAAGACACTGACCAAAGAGCATATCCTATTTGAACAGTTGTAATTGTGACAAAGTGTCATTACATGTCCATTCCATAATTATGTTTGTCTCCATTCTTCATTGCTAGTCTTGTCTTTTTCTCAGACATAGAATGTAGTGGCACATTTATTTATTTATTTTATTGGTTTTGCTTCTCTTGACTTTTTATTTCCCCCTTCTTTGCATCTGTCTGTCTTTGTTTTTCTTGCTGCTGCTCCTTCACTGGCCTTAGTCCTTTTAAGCGTATCACTCTAAGAACTACAGGCTTGTAGTTACATATCGCTGTCTGTCGGTGGTGTTTGTGTCAAACAAGGTGTGACAAGGTTACACAGGATCTTTTAAAATCTTCGCATTGATTTTAAGAAAGAAAATGGCAGACTTGACAGAGGGAAGGCTGATAGTGGAGAAAACACTTTTGAGAGCAGTTCTTTAAGGACCATTTAAATTTTTGTTTTCAATTAGAACAGTAGGGTTTTGTTTCATAAGAGAAATAGAGTTTTCATTGTGTAGTCTTTAGTTTTGCTTGAATTTATAACTACAGCCATTTCATTTTAAGTAAAGGGACTATTTGAAATTTCTTGTGTCTTGTACCAAACTTTGATTTTAATCCATGTAGATTGTCCTCTGACAGATCAGTGTGACTGTATGGCTGAATGTGCCCACAGAAACTGATACTGCTTATTTTCCAAATTCTTTCCCAGACCTGTTGTCCAGTTAGTCTTCAAGTAGTTTTCCAAAATATCAGTCACCAAGACCTTGGAACTCTTTCTTTATAAATGCCCACTGTTTCTGACCACCGTATGGATCTTTGCATCCAACGAGTTGATTTACATGAATCTTACATTATTGATTGATTTATTGTCATGTGTACTGGAGTACAGTGAAAAGCATTGTTTATGAACACCACAGGCAGATCACAGTAAGCAAAGATGTACAGATTAAAGGTTGTTTAAAAAAACCTTAGGCAGAGGCATACAGGTTACATTGCACAGGGTGTGTGCTAAAAAGAAACTAGGACATGGATATCATGAAGTTGAAGGGTGTTTATGTTGAAGATGTTGTTTATTACAACTTGCTATTATGTACATACATAATGCTCATGGGTACATCAGTGTCTGGGCTAACATTAAACTGTTAGATTACAACTGAGAAGCTACAAACTTACAAACAAGAAACAAGAATAGAGCCACTCAGCCCTTCCAACCCATTCTGCCATTCAATAAGATACTCACTGATCTGATTTCAACTTAAATTGTACATATCTGCATCTCCCCAATACTCCTTTATCCCTTTGGTAATTAAGAATCTATCTTGCTCTGCCTTAAAAATATGTTAAGATTCTGCATCTCATGCCTTTTCAGGAAGAACATTCCAAAGAACCACAACCTTCTAAGAAAAAAAAAGTTTCCTCATCTCTGTCTTAAGTGGATGACTCATGGAATCCTTATAGTGTGGTAACAGGCCCTTCGGCCCAACAAGTCTACACTGACCCTCCAAAGAGCATCCCACCTAGGCCCATCCCCCTACCCTTTCCCTGTAATCCTACATTTCCCATGATTAACGCACCTAATTTACACATCCCTGAACACTATGGGCATTGTATGGGGAGGCAATAGCCTCGTGGTATTATTGCTGGACTGTTAATCCAGAGATCTAGATAATGTATTGGCATGGATAGAAGATTGGTTGACCAGCAAAGAGTAGGGGTAAATGGGTGTTTTTCTAGTTGGTGATCAGTGGCTAGTGGTGTGCCTCAGGGATCAGTGTTGGGACCTCAATTGTTTACAATTTATATAGATGATTTGGAGTTGGGGACTAAGTGTGGTGTGTCAAAATTTGCAGGTGACACTAAGGTGAGTGGTAGAGCCAAGTGTGCAGAAGACACTGAAAGTCTGCAGAGGGATATAGATTGTCTAAGTGAGTGGGCAAAGGTCTGGCAGATGGAGTACAATGTTGATAAATGTGAGGTCATCCATTTTGGTAGGAATAACAGCAAAATGGACTATGTTTTAAATGGTAAAAAATTGCAGCACGCTGCTGTGCAAAGGGACTTGGGTATCCTTGTGCATGAATCGTTGAAGGTGGGATTGCAGGTGTAGCAGGTGATTAAAAAGGCAAATGGATTTTTGTCTGCCATTGCTAGAGGGATGGAGTTTAAAAACAGGGAGGCTATGCTGCAGCTGTATAGGGTCCTGGTGAGGCCACACCTGGAGTACTGTGTGCAGTTTTGGTCTCCTTATTTGAGAAGAGATATACTAGCACTGGAGGGGGTGCAGAGGAGATTCACTCGGTTGATTCCAGAGTTGAGAGGGTTGGATTATGAGGAGATACTGAGTAGACTGGGCTTATACTCATTGGAATTCAGAAGAATGAGGGGAGATCTTATAGAAACATATAAGATTATGAAGGGAATAGATAAAGTGGAGGCAGGGAGGTTGTTTCCGCTAGCAGGTGAAACTAGGACTAGAGGGCATCGCCTCAAAATAAAGGGAAACAGATGTAGGACTGAGGTCAGGAGGAACTTCTTCACCCAGAGGGTTATGAATCTGTGGAATTCCCTGCCCAGTGAAGTGGTTGAAGCTACCTCACTGCAGGTTTTTAAGGCAAGTCTAGATAAATTTTTGAATAGTAAGGGAATTAAGGGTTATGGTGAGTGGGCGGGTAAGTAGAGCTGAGTCTCAAAGATCAGCCATGATCTTATTAAATGGCAGGGCAGACTCGAGGCGCCAGATGGCCTTCTCCTGCTCCTAGTTCTTATGTTATGTTCTCATGACCCAAGTTTGAATCCTGCCATGGCAGATGGTGGAATTTGAATTCAATAAGTATTTGGAATTAAGAGTCTAATGATGACTGTGAATCCATTGTCAATTGTTGGAAGAAACGCTTCTGGTTCACTAGCCCTATTGGTAAGGAAACTGCCATCCTTACCTGGTCTGGCTTATGTGTGACACCAGACCCACAACAATGTGGTTGACTCTTAACTGCCCTCTGGGCAATTGGGGATGGGCAATAAATGCTGGCCTAGCCAGCAACACCCTCATCCCATGAGTGAATTTTAAAAAATTTAACATGTCCAATCCACCTAATTCACACATCTTTGGACTGTGGGAGGAAACTGGAGCACCCAGCAGAAACAGGGAGAATGTGCAAACTCCACACAAACAGTCACCAGAAGGTGGGATTGAACCTGGGTCCCTGATGCTGTGAGGCAGCAGTGCTAACCACAACGGTGATCTCTAATTCTAGATTCTTTCTCAAAAGAACACTGACATCCACCTGGTCAGGTCCCCTCAGGAGTTTGTTTGTTTCAATTAAATCACTTCTGATGCATCTATCTTCCAGAGATTACAGACCTAGATTTGTCAAGCCTTCCTCAAAAGGCAATCTGCTTATTACAGATGTTAGCATGCGTCTAGAAAACTTCATGCTTCAGATGATTCCAGTTAAGATGGAGCATGCAATCTTTATATCAGTAGGTCACATGCTATGAGAGAGATACTATTATTTCTTTCAAAGGTATACAACCATGTGACATAGTACAACAATGATACAGAGCATGTCTATATCAAAATCGGGTTGCTGGAAGTATGTCTATCTGTATTGGATTTCTGGGTTTCTATGTGCACCTGTATTGGCTTCTGGGAGTGTGTGTCACTGTATTGGGCTTCTGGATGTGTATCTTTCTCTGTGTTGTGTGTGAGAGGGTGTGTCTGTATCTGTATTGTTTCTGGAAGTGTGTCTAACTGATTCGAGTTTCTGGGAATGTGTTCTTCTCTGTACTAGGTGTGAGTGAGAATATCTGGATTTGCATTGAGTTGTTTCAGTATTGTGTGTGTGAGAGAGTGTGTCTGTATCCGTATTGGGTTTCTGGGAGTGCGTATCTATATTGGGTTTCTAGGAGTGTGTCTGTGTTTGTAATGGGTTTCTAGGATTGTGTCTGGCTCTTTATTGTGTGAGAGAATGTGTCCGTATCTGATAGAGTTTCTGACAGTGTGTCTGTCTCTATATTGATATACTGAAAGAACAAACTAATTAAGGACTGGCTGAAACTAGAATCTCATTTACTGAGTGAACTAGGCCCCCTGTGTTTGGAACATATATGAGTATTCAATCTAGTGTAACTGAGCACTTGAGTACAATTTACAATAGAGTGCAAGAGTTTTCAGTGGAGGAAGAGAGGTGTTTGGTTTTTCTTTTTTGCCTCGACAAAGCAGCTGATTGGTGAGTATTTCTAGTCTTTAATACTAGAGTATTAAGAAGGGAAACATAACAAGGAAGAGTAAAGAGCAGGGCTGATATTAATGAATGATCTTAGTTAAATTGAGATTGCACCTTGGATGATGTGTTGCAACTGCAGCATGTGGGAGCTGCTGAACACCAAGGTGGTACCACAGTGAATGCATCTGTTGCAAACATTTGCCCTCAAGCAACTTTGGATCCAAGGTGAGGATCTGGAATGTGAGTCATAGACATTGCACTGCACTGGGGAGGGGAACTTCTCTGGGCTCCAGGTGGCAGTCACATCCCTTGAATCTTGGTGTGTGATCAAGCACAGGCAGGTATGATCATAAGTGAGGCAGTTAGGGGGAGACAAGGTATACATCTCAAGGAGCCTCAATCCCTGCAATTGTCCAACAGTATCAGGTTCTTGTAACTTGTGTGATGAGACTGACCAGACCATGACACTGTGGAACAGGAAGCCATTCAATGGGGGTGGGGGGAGGGGGGAGGAGGGAGGAAATAAGAAGGTAGTAGTGGTAGGGGACAGAATAATTAGGGGGATAGATACTGTTCACTGCAGACGGTGAGTCCTGAAGGCTGTTTTGCCTGCCTAATACCAAGGTTAAGGATACTTCTTAGGGATGGAGAAAAGTTTAAAGTGTGAGGGCAGGAATCGAGTAGTTGTCATCCTAGTTAGTTCCAACTACAAGATAGGACTAGAAAAGAGGTACTTGCTGAAAGATTTTGGAAGATTGATTGACACTACATCTACAAGCATCCACTCCCTCCACCACTGACGCTCAGTAACAGCAGTGTGTACTATTTACAAGATGCACTGCAGGAATTCACCAAAGATCCTCAGAGCACCTTCCAAACCCATGAACACTTCCATCTAGAAGGTCAAGGGCAGCAGATATATGGGAACACCACCATTTTCAAGTTCCCCTCCAAGCCACTCACCATCCTGACTTGGAAATATATCGCCATTCCATCACTGTCACTGGGTCAAAATCCTGGAATTCCCTACATAATGGCATTATGAGTCAACCAACAGCAGGTGGACTGCAGCGGTTCAAGAAGGCACCTTCTCAAGGGTAATTAGGGACGGGCAACAACTGCTGGCCCAGGCAGCAACCCTCACATCCCACAAAAATGATTAAAAACAAAACACTGCAAATTAAAACTGTAATCCTCTTATAAATTCCCCCTTACACACACACAGTTGCAACAAACAAAATATGGATAGAGGGAAACTGGGAGGCAGTTCAGTGGTTCCTATTTACCAGTTACTAGGATGATACCTATGATTCTTGTGCTGTTTTTCAATCATTCTCTAGATTCTTCCAATAGTTTGTAATAGAAAGAAGGTTTGCTTGTGAAAATTCTCAGTTAACTTATCAGTTAACAGTCACAGCTGACAACTGCTAAAGGAAATATTAATTGATTTCCTTGAGTATTAAAATGGACTTTGACTACAAAGAAAAGCAAGACATCTCCTGAGCTGTTGGAGATCAAAGTATTTCTTTCTCTACCTCTCTCTAGCCCCCTCCCTCTCCCCCTCCCTCCCAGTCTCTCTCTGTCTCTATCTTGTTTCTAGCCCCAAGCTATTCAATTATATGAGAACCAATCGCACAATTCTTTGCAGGCAAAATGTTTTTAGCATCAAAACTGGTCACTAGTCCATAGACCAATTGAATTCTTGTCACTAGTCAGCTGTATCTGAATACAGAAATCCCTTGGCTCCAGTTCATCTACAGCCACTTCAAGTAAAGCTATTGACACAATGCTCACCATAAGTGTCACATTACTTACATTTGAAAATAAAACACTGGTTTTAAAACATTTCAGTCTACATTTTGAAACAATACAAACAAAAAACTCATGGTATTTATACAAATGAAAACGCCCCTTTCTCCATTTTCCCTGGATCTTAAATGGAGACTTTATTCTGTATGTATGAGTCGAAAGCTATTCTCAGCTCCTGATATTTTGCTTCCTCCTTCTTTTTCTGGCTAAATAACTTCTAATTCTGGAACTGATTTTCATGATGAGGACCACCCTGAAGATTCCCCACTCTAGCCAAAGTTAGGTGTCAGTATATTGTGTCATTGGAAACTACTTGTGTCTGTCAAGTTCAGAGACCTCTTAGGAAATCCTTCAATATGATCTCTCAAGGGCTTCCGACTACGAGTCTGTGCCCTTCCCAAAGTCCTTCTCCATGGCAAATGAATCATGTGGACCTTGTATCCAGGTAGAAATGCAAGTTATCTTTCATTTTCCAAGATGGTGATGGAGTAGGTAGGCTAAGCCCGGGGGTCATCCAGTCCCATCAACTTTCTTTCTCTTCTTTTTCTTCTTTTTTCCTTTAGCACTTTGTCTTTTTTTTCCTTTTTCTTCATTTTCTTTTAAGTCTGGTGAGTGGTGGCTGAAGGAAGTGGCCTCCGGTAGTGTTGGCAGCAACACCAGGATGAGCCAGACACAGCGCCACCCAAGTCCAAGGTCTCCCGGCAAGTGAGAAGCAGGTCCTGGGCTGACTCCCCTGGTCAAGAGGCAAGGCCGAGGTTTCACGTCCGTTGCTAGGCCTGGGCACCTGAAGGAGGAGAAATGGCAGTCTCAGCCAGCATGGGGGTCTCCCGGTGTGGTGTCTTGTCCCAGCGTGGAGGTCTCAACCCTTTGTGGAGATCTTTTTCATATTCGGCTTCCAGCAGCCTGGCATGTAGTTGTCCAGGAGTGGCAGTCTTGGCCTGGTATGGCAGTCTTCTTCAGTCTTCGGGCGCAGTATTACAGTGGCCCGGTGTTGTGGAATGGCTGCCTCATCCTGGAATGGTGGGCTCGTCCTGGCTGTGCCTTCAGGGTATTCCATTGTTCCTTATTTGGCTTTCTCCAAACCCAGGGGCCATTAACTGAACTGTGATGAACTTTGTTTTAATTTTACATTTCTCCTATTATTATGCGTGACTTCAGTCATTGACACAGGCGTCATGTTGGGGCAACTTATAAAACTTTACATTGTATTTTTCATGTAGAAGTACATATGACAATAAATTTCTATTCTATTCTATTTAGACCTAACTCCATTCTATCTTGAAATTAAATAGAATGTTTAAAATGCTACCATTTATGAAATATGACATTTCTAATACTTGCCTGTGACACTTGGAGGCAGAGAAATAGATTTTCATGGGGACCGGGAACTTATTCCAGCTTTTCAGTTTCCATTCCTGACACTGGCAATTTTTGCCAAAGTAGTGAGCCTGTACCCAGCATTCCTGACCTGTCTGGCTCCATTCTGAGAGTAGGCACTAACCAGCCCCTTGAAAATGAAATTGGACCGGCTTCTCCATGATTCATTTTTTCATGGTCCTTAAAAGGAGTCAGGAATGTAACTTCCAAAGGTTTTAACCATTTCCCCAAGCACTTCCCCTTCCCCGATACTTCCATGCAAACTTAGCGACAATTCATGCTCCCAGCTACTTCCCATGGACCTTCATACTCTCAAAGCCAACACGATAGCAACTCATGACCTTTTCCCACCTATTCACTCAGTATGCATGATATACATAACCGATGCACCATATAACAACAACAGGATTGTGTGAAACTTCAGAGATAACATCTGACACCATCTTGGGGCCTGGATACTCGGGCCACGTGACTCAGGCTATAACAGGGTCTGGAGACTTGAGCCATCCGGGCCTGGATACAAGGGCTGTGTTTGGGCTTACAGACTGGGACGTGGAGACTCAGACCATGTTCAGATCCTGGAGACTTGGGCTATGCCTGGGGCATGGAATCCAAGCTGTGCTCAGTGATAGTAAACTGGATAATGACAGGTTGAGATAACATAGACAAAGAAAAAGCTGGAACAAATATGAGACGACACAGATATAAGGCTTTGGGCATAAGGGACAGGAGATGTAAGGAGGAACTTTTTTTATGCAGCGTGTGGCCTGGAACTCACAGTGAAAGAGGAAATCCTCATGATCTCAAAGTTGACAATTTGAGAACAAAAACAGAAGTTGCTAGAAAAGCTCAGAACTGAGGAAGGGTCACTGGACCCTAAACGTTAGCTCTGATTTTTCTTCACAGATGCTGCCAGACCTGCTGAGCTTTTCCAGCAACTTTTGTTTCTGTTTTTGTTCCTGATTTACAGCATCCACAGTTCTTTCATTTTTTATTGTGTGACAATTTGAGAGTTTTTCCTCATTCCTGCAATGCACAGTCATGGTGTGTGAAGTTCTGAAGTGTGAATTAAAGAAAATACATTTGCAGAACTACAGGGATAGAGCAGGGAAATGGAATTGACTGAACAGTCCTGTTAATGTGGGTAACAGTGGAAGTCCTCCTCAGTTCCTTTGCAGCATCATCCCACAGACCGTTTTCCAAACAGAAACAAACAACTGTGAACAATTTTACTTGAACTTTTAAAAACCAGTTTCCTGCAATGAGCAAAGAAAAATTGTTCCCACAAAATTACTCCAAATATGTAATTAATATATTACTCATAAAAATTTGAATATTACTCATAAAAATATTGAAAAATACTGTCCATAAAATCAGAAGTGTACGGGTGCTGTTAACAGAAGAGAACAAAGCAAGACTGGTTTCCCTTTAAGGGTTCTATTCTACATATCATATGGCCTTTGATGAGGAAAAAAAGTGTAATGTTGGCTCAGAAACAGGAAAATTAAATCAAAGATTAATTTTGATGTTTTTCTTTCCATTCTGGGTCCTTAACGAGCTTTTCGCACGAAGCAGTATGTTTCTATCTTTACTGATCCTAATTTAGAACCTCACACACGACAAGTGCATGTTGCTGGACAGAGGGTGAAAATTCAAATTGTCAATGAAAGCTAACATTCCTGTGCCACATCTGGCAGGTCAGAATGTGCAATCGTCAGCAAACAGGCCCATTCCTGACCTTCCAGAAATGGCAGAAACACCTGTTTCTGCATTTCAGTGTCATTTTTCACTCTAATCTTCGTATCCAATCACTCTAGAAGATTCATTTCAATGTCCAACAAATTACTGAAGGTAATAAACAGGCTGTATCATTTTCTAGCTGCACATTTGCAATAGATTACAGATTGGAAGAAAATGAACAACAGTGAGGCCTGTGCGTGAGTGCATGTCCTCTGAAAATTTAAATCTTGCACACTTTGTTTTTCACTCATTTGGAATCTGCAAAGATGACATTACAGTTTCTTTAATCTAAAGAGGAAAGAGTTTTCACTGAGTTTAGGGGATGCCCCCCACTTTTAGCAGACATTTTTGATGCCTTTTTCTTCATAGTGGCACAGTTGGTGTTGCGCTCACCTCTGTGTCACAAGATTCCGCTTTCAAGTCCCACTCCAGCACAAAAATCAAGGCTGATTTTCCATTGCAGAACCTGACGGAGTGCTGCACTGTTGAATGTGCCATTTTTCAGATGAGATGTTAAACTGAGGACCCATCTGCCTGCTTGGGTGAATGTAAAAGATCCCACTGACTATTCAAAGAAGAGAAGGGGTGTTCTGGCTAATATTTATCTCTCAATCAACATCACAAAAACATGATCTGATCATTATCACATTGCATTTTGTGGGATTTTGCTGTCTGCAAGTTGCATACCACATTTCTTACATTATAGCTATGACTGCTCATCAAAAAAGTACTTCATTGGCTGTAAAGTGCTTTGAGATGTCTGTTGGTTGTGCAAAGTGCTATGTAAATGCAAGTTTCTTTTTCTTTTCGTATTTTAGAAGTTCTTATCCTCACTATTAGCAGGTGACATACAACTGCGTATACAACAGATAGGCATGTGTGAGTGTGATTTACACACAGTACTATGGACAAAGGTTTGAATAGGGTAGCCTTACCTTCTGTTCTACTGGATTCTGGAGATCACTACAGATGCTGTGTTACTACAGTCAGTGTCTAATACAGACTGTAATCCCATACCATTTTTGAGGGAATTAGAGCAGCTACAACACACCAAATGTAACTGGATTGCAAAGAGGTGTTACTTACTTGCGGTTGTACATTTATTCAGGACGGTTAAATGGGTGATAAAGAAATGAAGCACTTGATAAACTATAACTGACTACTTTGAAATTACAAAAAGTTAATGTTGCCTTTTTGGCTAATATAAGTCCCTGCTCATTTTAAACTTGAATTTCTTACATGCTGCAGGCAGAAAGATGATGAATCTTTTGGAAGGTTAGAAAAACTGTTTCACCATAGTTTTATCATTCATCGGTTGGCGTGATGACCAGTTTGCGATGTAGAGTGATGCCAACATTGTGCGTTCAATTCCTGCACCAGCTGAGGTTATGATGAAGGACTCTCCTTTTCAACGTCTCCCTTGCCTGAGATGTGGTAAACCACCACCAGTTGTATCTCTCTAATGAGAGAACAGCCCTATGGTCTGGTAGGGCTATTGCAACTTTATTGATCATAGAATGATTTCAATCAGAGTAGTAGGCAGCAAATTGACAATTGAAATAATCCTTCCCAAATCGGCTTCAACCACGGCCTCAACTGTGGTACATTTATGAAGAATGGGAACAAAGGACCAACAATGGACATTTGGCCTCTCAAACCTGTTCTGCCATTTAATCAGATAATGGCTGCTCTGTATCTAAACTTCATTTACTCCCTTTTGCTCCATTTGCCTTGAGACATTTATCCAATAGAACTCTACCAATTTCAATCATGACCTCCAGAATCCACAGGGTTTTGTAATACAGAATACTTTTTCAAAATCACAGGCTTGTCAACTAAATATAACATTAAAACGAAGTTTTAAAATTAACCATAAAACACCAAATTTGAATGTAAATATTTTACATTTTACAGGAAGTGGAGAATTGCGATTTCTTTTTGTTTTTTCAAGAGATGTGGATATTATTGGCAAACTTGTCGCTTGTCCCTTCTTGCCCTTGAACTAAGTGTGGTTTTATTACGCCATTTGGAGGATAGTTAAGTGTCAACCATGTTGATGTGGGTCGAGACACATGTTGGTCAGTCCAGGTAAGTATGGCAGATTTCCTTCCCTGAAAGACATCAGTGAACCAGATGGATTTTTTCTGACCAGCAATGATAGTTTCATAGCATTATTTTCATCTCACCTTGGATCTGTTTATCTCTCCCATTCCACATGAGGCTTTTCTGAGTTAACTTTCTTTCATGAGGCAAGTTACGGAAGTATTCACTCAAACCACCATCTTAATTCAGAGTCTATTAAAGATTCACAAGTGGGGATAAATATTAATGCATGATTCATTTAAAATGTTTGACACAATTTTATTCATCAGTTTCAGTTTACATTCAGGCTGTCAGATTAAATTGAGCAATTTAACAATCCCTCTACACTCAAATGGCAAATGGTGGTAAATTGCCACTCCCAATATGCGCTGTGAATGCACTTTGTGGAATTAAGAGACTAGTTTTGCTGTTACATGCAGAGAGTTAACAAATCCTTTCTGAGAAGCAACTTACATTCCCCACTATTTATTTGTTTTGAACAGAATAAAGGCGTGAGCTTCTATTAATACTTTTGTCCGGATCACACCCATTTCTGGTTCTAGTGCTTACCCACATTTTCCACCATGTGGAATAGACGACTTTGGCAAGACAATGCTCTAACGGCAGATTTTGAAAATGGAAGCTTGTGAAAGATGAAGACAATCCTGTACTGAGGCAACATGTTATCCCAATGTGCCTCTCTCTGTCCCATAGCGATACTTATCAACTTGTATCTGAGTCTGTTATAGAATGGGAAGGGTTGATTTTTACAATTAACCAACAATGCCAGTGGTACTGGATCATACAACTGCCATGGTTGTAGGGAGCAAATTAAATGATTCTTGATCCAGGAATTCCTATTCATTGCATTGTAACAGAACTCTCAACATAAACCTGGTTTTAAAACACCAGTGAACATTTTCAGAGATGTCCACTCCAGCATGGAGTCTTATCTGATGCAAGGACAGACGAGACAGCTGACCATGATGCTTAAATTCCTTATCTGTGGTCTTTAAAATTAATAAAAGCAACTCCTATGTAGAACATAGAATAATACAACTCAGAAACAGACCTTTTGACCCACCATGCCTGTGCCGACCACAATGCCATTCCAAGCTAATCCCAAGTAAAAACCAAAAAAACTGCGGATGCTGTAAATCAGAAACAAAAACAGAAATTGCTGGAAAACTTCAACAGATCTGGCAGCATCTGTAGAGAGAAATCAGAGTTAACATTTCAGGTCAAGTGACCCTTTCTCAGAACCGTTCTGAGGAAGGGTCACTCGACCTGAAATGTTAACTCTGATTTCTCTTCATAGATACTGCCAGACCTGCTCAGCTTTTCCAGCAATTTCTGTTTTTGTTTCTCAACTAATCCCATCTGACCGGACATGGTCCATATCTCTCTATTTCTTGCCTGTTCATGTGTCTGTCTAAACACCTCTTAAACATTGCTATCTGCTTCTACCACCTCCCCCGGCAGCATGTTCCACCACCCTCTGTCTAAAAAACTGGCCTCACATATCATGTTTAAACTTCCCCCCCCTTGTAAGTAAACCCATGCCCCCTAGTTTGTCTACCCTGGGAAAAAGACTCCAAATATGCACTGTGTCCATGTCTCTCATAATCTTGTATACTTCTATCAGGTTCTGCCCCACCACCACCCCCACCATGCCCTCAGCCTCCAGTCCTCTAGTGAAAACAATCCAAGTCTGTCCAACGTCCCCTTATAGCTAATACACTGCAATCCAGATAATATCCTGGTGAACCTCTTCTGCATCCTCTCCAAAGCCTCCACCTCCTTCTTATAGTGTGACAACCAGAACTACACTAGTACTCCAAATGTGGCCTAACTAAAGTCTTATACAGCTGCAACATGACTTGTTAACTTTATACTCAATACCCCAATCAATCAAGGCAAGCATGCCATCTGCCTTCTTTGCCAACTTATCCACTTGTGTTGCCACCTATGGACTTGCACCGCAAAATCCCTCTGTATATCAACGGTCCTAAGGGTCCTGCCATTTACTGTACACTTTTCTTTTGCATTTGACCTCCCAAAACTCAGCATTTATCCAATCTGACCACATTTTCCTGCCCTCACCTCATACTCTTCTCTAATTTTGCTACTCACTAAATTAGTTCCATTTAAGAATGCTTGGATATGAGGCTGGAAATACCATTGGCACTGGAGCAGCCTCAACATTGTTGGAAATGTGGCATAAACCTTGTTTACAAGGAAATTCTCAACCACGATTATTTCAACACTGAAACAGTTTTCTTGGCCCTTAAGTCTACATTAATGTTTTTCTCTAATGTGAGTCACCGAGTCTAATCCCATTCTGCTGGTCCCTCCCTGATACCAGTTAAAAATTCCTTTTTTTCACAAACAATTCTCTTATTCCATTTTAGAAATATTTATGAGCTGCTTCAACAGTTTGCAACAGAGAATACAAACATCTAACCAACCTCTTTGTAACACATACTTCAATTGCCTTTATGATTCCTTCAGTTATTGTTTGCCGAAGTTGACCAGTGGGTTTTGACTTGTTGTTAGTCACATCATAGTGTTTTGTAGCACAGAAAGCCATTCAGCCTGTGTTATCTTTATGGCTCACCAAAAAGCTTTCCAAAGTCTTAGTTCCCTTTTCCCCAAAGTCTTTAATAACAAGGAATGCGTAAGGATAGTCAGCGAGGTTCTGTGCGAGGGAAATCGTGTCGCAAAAAATTAATTGAGTTTTTTGAGACGTAACCAAGAAGATTAATGAGGGCACAGCAGCACACATTGTTTACTTTGACTTTAGTAAAGCCTTTGACAAGCTCCCACATGGCAGACTAATTAGTAAAGTTAGATCACAGGGTGAGCTTGCCAATTAGATACAAGATTGGCTGAACAGCAGGAGACAGTGATGGTGGGGGGTTCTTTTTCAGACTGGAAGCCTGTGACCAGTGGTGTTCCACAGGGATCAATGCTGGATCTACTTTTGTTTGTCATTTATACACGTTTTTGATGAGAATATAGAAAGCATGGTCTGTAAGTTTGCAGGTGACAACATGGTGGTACAGTCGACAGCGAAGAAGGTGATTTAAGATTACAAAAAGATCTCGATCAATTGGGTCAATGGGCTGAAGAATGACAGATGCAGTTTAATTTGAATAAATGTGAAGTATTGCATTTTGGTAAAACAAAAAAAGGCAAGACCAATGTAATTAAAAATATGGCCTTGGGTAGTGTTATAGAACCTAGGGGTTCAGGTACATAATTCTTTGAAGTTAATGTCACATGTAGACAGGGTGGTTAAGAAGGCATTTAGCACGCTTGCCTTTATTGCTCAGAACTTTGAGTATAGGAGTTGGGATGTTATGTTGAGGTTGTACAGAATATTTGTGAGGTCTCATCTGGAGTACTGTGTCCAGTTCTGGTCTCCCTGTTATAGGAAGGCTATGATTAAGCTGGAGAGGGTTCAGGAGAGATTTACCAGGATGTTGCTGGGCGTGAAGGGTTTGAATAATAAGGAGAGGCTAGTACTTGTTTCACTGCAGCAGAGGAGGTTGAGACGTGACCTTATAGAGTCTTATAAAATCATGAGGGGTCATATTTTCAAGGTGAATGGCAGGTGTCTTTTCCCTAGTGCGGGGTTTTCAAGACTGGGGACATATTTTCAAGGTGAGAGGAGAAATATTTAAAAAGGACAAGGGGCAATTTGTTTACATAGACAGTGGCTCATGTGTGGAATAAACTGCCAGAGGAAGTGTTGGACATTTAGACACGCACATGAATAAGAAATCTTCAGAAGGATATGGGCCAAGCACAGGCAGGTGGGACTAGTTTAGTTTGGGATTATAGTTGGTATAGATTGAAGGGTCTGTTTCCATGCTGTATGATTCTATTTATTTGCCATAATTTATCCCCTTTCAAAAAGCTGCTGTGGATTGTCTTTCTCCCAATGTCTCTGGTATGATATTCCATGTCTTAACAACTCTATCTGTAAACAGATTTCTCCTATCATTCTTTTAGTGGTGATCTCCCTCCAGTTACCAACTGACCAACCAGTGGAAACCTTTTTACCATTTACCAAAGTCCTTGAGTCCCTATCAGCTGAATCATATTTCCCTTAACTCTTTTTCCAAACAAAAGAAGCATTAGTATCTCTAGATTGTCCTCATAGTTAAAGTGTCTTCTCTATCTTGTTCATCATTTCCTTCTGAAGAAATGCACACCGAATGAGACACAATAGGTCAATTTTTCAAGCAGATGAGGTCTAAACATGGACAGAGGCCTGGAGGAGTACCCCACCTAAACTCAGTCCCTGACACCCTGATTCTCTGGAACTAACTAAAATATCAGCAGGCTGACATCATGCCTTCAGTGGAATGATCTAATGAAACTTGAGTGGGAAAAAAATTAATCAATTAGAATGTTGACAGCAAGGTTCCAGTGCTTTGCAACTTCGCACAAAATGGGGCAGCATTTTGTGGTCTCCATTTCATTGATTGAAATTCCACACCAACCTTGAAATGATTTATGGAGATCATTGTTCAAGATAATGTTCTGTGCAGAGGAGCATGGAAATGGCTACAATGCATTATAAGCTATCCTGAACTTTCTTCGAATCACTATGGAAATATAAACGTGGAGGCGCGTAAAACAAGTCTACAATTCTCACTCACCCTCACACCTTTTATGCAATTTACAGAAAGAAACAATTGGTCTCATTGAAAATGTTGTATGTACAGTGAATTTTGAGTCCAGCGTATGTGATTGTTGGCATTAAATAAATTACAAACTATGCACAGTGAAAAGTCAAGTTCTACTGATTGAAAAAAAACATTCACTCCGCAGGAATGTTCCATTTCTGGAGATGGGAATGGTTTTGGTGTTTAGCATCCTGAAGAACTGAAAAGTTTGGAAATGATTGAAAGAATAGCTTGATATGATAAGTGGTCAGATGAAAGGTGGACTGTGATCATCATTTCTGTTATTTTCCGTATTTTCCACTATCTGAACAATCAGCAAACTCCAACTGATTTATGTTGATAAATGTTTGGCAGAATTTTCAGTTTCATAAATTTCTATGTAAAACCACCTCCCCTTGTGAATTCACAATTTGTTCTCATTAACACCCATTTAACTAAAACTATTTCATAATTTGTGGTAATCATGTGCTTTGGACAGTGTCTACAGCAGCCAAATGTATCAATGATTTCCTAATATGCTCTTAACAGAGCAGAATTTCACAAAAATATTTATGATGCCACTCTGCATAATCCCTGGAGTGACCTGCACTCATATTCGGGAGTAACCGTTGTGAAGCCAGCAGTTTGATCACTTTGACCTGATTTAGGCTCAATTTCATGGATCTCAGGCAACTCAAGCCCTCACTGGTGCTGGAAAAGGTTTACAACATCTGGAATCTGTTTTTGAATGGCCAGTTCTAATGCCAGTGATTACAAGGTTCTAATCTTTGAGAGCCAAAAGGAGATGACAGTAACCCAGAGTTAAGTCATAAGGAATGAGCTCTCAACTGGCTAAATTTCACAACTTTGAAACCAGCTCAGTCCCAGTTCTGGTATTTCACCTCACTTGTCAATGTAAGCCCTGAGAAATTCCATAGGGCCAACCTGCTTTCTCACATCACAGGATCATAGCATAGCTGGGGCACAGGGGATCATTTAGCCCATCATTACAATGCTGGTCCTCTGCAGGAGCAACATACCTGCTACCACTTCCCTGCCTTCTCTTCATGGTCCCGTAATGCCTTCTCTTTCAACAAACTTTCAAAACAAACCTTTCCCTCCAACAGACTTTCCTGCTGCTCCTTTTTCTGCCTGTTCATTTATGTGTAAGTTGTGAATGGTTGACATAACAGGGTCCTCTCCTGCCCGGGTCTGGTCTCCATCAGTTCTCCAAATGTCAGCAACTTCGGCCAGCTGCAGAGACGTGGCAGTGATATGTTCACCAGAATTTGCTCTGGACTCTAACTGAGCTAAAGTACTCATTGGGCTACCGGTATTGGAGTTGGTGGAGAGTGTAGGAGGCGGCCTTGCCAGTGTATTCTCTGAGAGGTCTGTCGTCTCTTCTTCAGAGCTGGAGGAGGAAATAGCTTGCAGGGCTGTCTGCTTGAGAGTGGAGTCTGTGCAGATGTCACTAGAACCTGCAGGAGACAAAGAGAGAATGAATTGCAAAGCAGAGCAGGTTTGGGCACGTTACAAATACACTCAGTGGCCATAATGGGATAACAGCACAGCAATGGACAATTAATCTTCCTTGGTTGCTGGAACATGGAGGAATTAGCATTGTCCCCATGAGAGGTCATGGTCCTCTACTGCTAAAGCAAGGATCTTCTATTTGTAGAGGCTGAGGAGCTAAATGTCAGCACACAGCATCTATCTTTCTGTCATATTGTGGGTTATTTTCTCCTGGAATGAGCCAAAGGGAAGAATTTTTTTCTTTATTTCTGAGATGTGGGCATTACTGGCTGGCCAGCATTTCTTGCCCATCCCTAGTTGCCCTTGAGAAGATGGTAGTGAGGTGCTTTCTTGAACTTTCAGTTCACCTGCTGTGGGTTGATCCACAATGCCCTTGGGGAGGGATTTCCAGAATTTTGACCCAACAACAAGAGGGAACATGATATATTTCCAAGTCAGGATAGTGAATGACTTGGAAGGGAACATGATGTTGGTGGTGTTCCCGTATATTTACTGCCCTTGCCCTTCTAGATGGAAGTGGTCATGGGTTTGGAAGGTGCTGTCTGAGGATTTTTGGTGAATTTCTGCAGTGTATCTTGTAGACAGTACACACTGCTGCTGCTGAGCATCAGTGGTGAAGGGAGTAGATGCTTGTGGATGTAATGCCAGTCAAGCAGGCTGCTTTGTCCTGGAAGGTATCAAGTTTCTGGAATATTGTTGGAGCTGCACTCATCCAGGCAAGTGAGGAGTATTCCATCACAGTCCTGACTTGTGCCCTGCAGATGGTGGACAGGCTTTGGGAAGTTAATCGCTGCAGTATTCCTAGCCTCTGACCTACTCTTGTAGCCACTGTACTTATATAGCAAGTCCAGTTGAGTTTCTGGTCAACAATTACTCAGAGGATGTTGACAGTGGAGGATCCAGTGATGGTAAAACCATTGAATGTCAAGGGATGGTGGTTAGATTTAATCTTACTGGTGATGGTCATAGCCTTGCACTTGTGTGGTATGAAGGTTACTTACCACGTGTCAGTCCAGAACGGTCCTGAACTGAAACGTCAACTTTCTTGCTTCTCTAATGCTGCCTGGCCTGCTATGTTCCTCCAGCTCCACACTGTGTTATCTCTGACTCCAGCATCAGCAGTTCTTACTATCTCTGCATATTGTCCAGATCTTATTGCATTTGAACATGGATAACTTTAGTATCTGCAGAGTCACGAATGGTGCTGAACATTGTGCAATTGTCAGAGAATATTTCCCACTTTTGACCTCATGATGGAGGGAAGGTCATTGATGAAGCAGCTGACAATGGTTGGGCCTGGGACACTATCCTGAAGAACTCCTGCAGAGATGTCCTGGAGCTGAGGTGGCTGATCTCCAGCAAGCATGACCATCTTCATATGTGCCAGGTCAGCTTCAACCGCTGGAGAGTTTTCCTCCTGATACCCAATTATTGCAGTTTGACTGGGGCCTTGATGCCACTCATGGTCGAATGCAGCCTTGATGTCAAGGGCTGTCACTTTCACCTCACCTCTGGAAGTCAACTTTTTTGTCCATGTTTGAATCAAGACTGTAATGAGGTCAGTTGCTGTGTGGCCCTGGTGGAACCCAAACTGGGCGTCACTGAGCAGGTTATTGCTGACCAGGTGCTGCTTGATAGTGCTGTTGATGACACCTTCCATTACTTTACTGAGGATCAAGAGTAGACTGAGGGGGCGGTAATTGGCCAGGTTGGATTTGGCCTGCTTTTTATGTACAGGACATACTTGGGCAATTTCCCTTATTGTCGGGTAGATACCTGTGTTCTAACTGTACTGGAACTGTACTGACTAGGGTAGCAGCAAGTTCTGGAGCACAGATCTTCTTTACTATTGCCAGAAGATTGTAAGGGCCTGTAGTCTTTGTAGTATCTAGTGTCTCCAACCATTGATATTACATGGAGTGAATCAAATTGGCTGAAGACTGGTATCCATAAGCTCTGGACCACTGGAGGAGGCCGAGATGGATCATCCACTCAGCACTTCTGCATGAAGACTGTGAATGCTTCAGCTCTATCGTTTGCTGGGCTCTTCTATCATTGAGGATGGGGATATTTGTGGAGCCTCCTCCTCCAGTGAGTTGTTTAATTGTCCACCACCATTCACGACTGGATGTAGCATGACTGCAGAGCTTAGATGTGATCTGTTGATTGTGGGATCCTTTAGCTCTGTCTATCACTTGCTGCTTATGCTATTTGGCGTGCAAGTAGTCCTGTTTGATGGCTTCACCAGGTTGACACCTTATTTTCAGGTATGCCTTGTACTGCCTCTGGCTTGCCCTCCTGCACTCTCCATTGAACCAGGGTTGATCCCCTGGCTTGATGGTAATGGTTGAGTGGGGGATATGCCAGGCCATGAGGTTACAGATTCTGCTGGAGTACAATTCTGCTGTTGCTGATGGCCCACAGCACCCCATAGATGCCCAGACTTGAGTTGCTAGATCTCTTTGAAGACTGTCCCATTTAGCATGGTGATAGTGCCACACAACAGAATGGAGGTTATTCTCAATGTGAAGGCGGGACTTTGTCTCCACAAGGACTGTGCGATGGTCACTTTTACCCATACTGTCATGGACAGATGCATCTGCAGCTGGCAGATTGGTAAGGATGAGGTCAAGTATGTTTTTCCCTCTTATTGGTTCCCTCACCACCTGCTGCAGACCCAGTCTAGCAGTTATAACCATTAGGACCCGACCGGCTCAATCAGTAGCGCTGCTGTCGAGCCATTCTTGGTGGTGGACATTGAAATCTCCCACCCAGAGTACATTCTGTGCCCTTACCATCCTCAGTGCTTCCTTTACGTGTGGTTCAATGTGGAGGAGTACTGATTCATTAGCCAAGGAGGACCGTATACAGTTATGAGCAGGAGATTTCCTTGCCCATGTTTAACCTGAAGCCGTGAGACTTCATGAGATCCAAAGTCAATGTTGAGGACTTCCAGGACAACTCTGTCCTGTCCTCTGTCCTACACTGCCACCTCTGCTGGGTCTGTCCTAGTTGTTGGACAGGACATATCCAAGGATGGCGATGGTGGTGTCTGGGACATTGTCTCTAAGGTCTGATTCCCTGACTATGACTATATCAGACTGTTGGTTGATTAGTCTGTGAGACAGCTGTCCCAACTTTAGCACTAGACCCCACATGTTATTAAGCAGGACTTTGCAGGGTCAACAGGACAGTTTCTGTCATTGTCTTTTCCGGTGCCTAGGTAAATGCTGAGTGATGTGACAGATTTCATTTCTTTGAGACACTGTAGCCATTAGCACATTGGAACATTTCAGAGGGCAATTTAGAATCAACCACATTGCTGTAGGTCTGGAGTCACATTTAGGCCAGACCAGATGAGGGTGGCAGACTTCCTTCCCTGAAGGACATTAGCGAACTCAATAGGTTTTTCCAACAATTGACAATGGTTTCATAGTCATCAGTAGGTTCTTAATTCCAGATTTTTAAAAATTGAATTCAAATTCCACCAGCTGCCGTGGTGGGATTCAAATCCAGGTCCCCACATCATTAGCTGAATTGCTGGATTAATAGTCTAGTAATAATACCACTAGGCCATCGCCGTCCCCCATTGAGTAAGATGAAAGTAGTTGGCACGGCTGCTTGCGCAAGTGCAAGGAGGGGAAATGTTGGTGAGGTGGCCCAGGTGAGTGAGCAGCCTGCACGGAGGAATCATCAGTAAAGTGATGGAAGGTGTCACTAACAGTGCTATCAAGCAGCACCTGCTCAACAATAACCTGCTCAGTGATGCCCAGTTTGGGTTCCACCAGGGCTACTCAGCTCCTAAACTTATTACAGCTGGTTTAAATTTGGGAAAAAGAGTTGAATGCCAGAGTTGAGGAGAGAGTGACAGTCCCTGGCATCAAGGCCGCATTTGACGAAGTGTGGCATCAAGGAGCCCATGCAAAAGTGGAATCAATAGGTAACGGGGGCAGTGGCGGGGGTGGGGGGGGGGGTGGGAAGCAGACTCTCTGCTGGTTGGAGTAATATCGTAGCATAGGAAAATGGTTGTGGTTGTTGGAGGTCAGTCATTTCAGCTTCATGACATATTCAGAGGTTCCTAGATTTGTGTCTTTAATCCAACGATCTACAGCTGCTTCAATGACCTTCCCTCCATCGTGAAGTCAGAAATGGGTTTGGTTGCTGATGATTGCAAAATGTTCAGCATTATTTGTGACTCCTCAGACACTGAAGCAGTCCATGTCCAAACGCAGCAAGACCTGGGCAATATCCAGGTTTGGACTGACAAATGGCAAGTAGCATTTGTGCCAAACAACCACCACCTCCATGTTCCCTTCTGAGCCACTCACAATCCTGAGTTGGAAATATATTGTTCTTCCTTCAGTGTCACTGCATCAAAGTCCTGGAATTCCCTCCCTAACAGCATTGGAGGTTTACCTACTGCATGTGGACTGTACCGATTCTAGTAGGCAGCTCACCACCACCTTCTGAAGGGCAACATAGGATGGGGAATAAATGGTGGCCCAGCCAGTAATGCAGTGATGCCCATATCCTGTGAATGAATTAAGAAAAGTGCAGGGAAAATGCTGCATATGATATTGAGTAGTAGACCATTAGCGTTAGTGGAAGATATGTGCAGCAGCAGACATAATACCAGTGTGAGGTAGCAGAAAAAGAGTGTCACACTTAGCCCCATGGAGTGGAGAAGGCCATTGACCTTCTTGTAGTACTGCTGGACATTCCTCTGGATCATGGACACTTTGGGCAAGGTTGACATGGTTTGGTGTTGTGGTCTCCTCTGATAGTCCTGACAAAATAGGATGGCCATCATCTGTACTATCCAGTCTACCAGACCACCCGGGTCCCTGTTCATGAAGCAATTTGTCTCTTACATCCCCCTCCAGGGCCATTCTTGAAAAACACAAACCACATAGGGCACCTCCAGACTGGCAGAGATTGACTTGCTGCATAGCTGTGTTGTTAAAATGGTTCTGGCTTCAGGAATCATGGAAGGTCCTGGAAGTGGCAAGTATTTCTATCGCCAGTAGGTTGAAGACAGCATGAGTAGGGCGCTGTAGAAGCATGGTGCAATGCTAATGAGGCACATTGTAGAGAAGAGTAGAAGAAATATGTCAGGACTCTCAGAGAAAAACTTCCCAGATTAAACAGAGCTCTCAATCCCTATTTATAAACTCGTGATCTAGTCCACTTATTAACTGTTGTCTCCAACTGTCCTGCCATCTTCAATGATTTATTCACATAAACCCTCCTTAGAATAAGATCCTTTATTTTATGTTGTTTCTCTGTATTCTTCCTGCCAAAATAAATCACTTTACACTTCTCTGCATTAAATTTCACCTGTCACTATTCATCCACCTATACCTGTCGCCTTGAAGTTGAACATTATTGTTCTCACAATTCATAACATTTCCAAGTTTTGGGTTGTTTGCAAATTGTGAAATTGTGCCCAGTATACTAAGGTCTGTCGGTGATTTATTTCAGGAATAGCAGACATCCTAACACTAACTCCTGGAAAAATCTACTATAAATCTTCTTCCAGTCTGGAAAACATGCATTCACTGCAACTATGTCTCCTGTCACTCAATCAATTTCATATCCATGTTGCTGTTTATCCCTTTCTTTCTTTGTATTGGTCCTTTTATTCCATGGGCTTCAGCTTTGCTGACAAGCCTATAATATGGCACTTCCCAAATGCCTCTCAGAAGATCAGAAACAGCCCCACACCTCATTACCTACAACAATCCTGTTACCTCATCAAAAACTTCCAAAACTTTCCAAGTGACTATTAATTTTGTACCAAAATCGTTTAATGGTTTCATAGTACATAGAACAGCACAGCACAGGAACAGGGCCTACGGTCTCCTAAACTTTTCCCCCACCGACGTCAAACTAAGTAGTTGCTGGGCTTATCCTTACTCTTTTTTTCAAACAAGGCTGTAACTTTGGCAATTTGGCAATTCGCCAGGCCACTGGTACCACCCCAATGTTATGTGTGAGGAGAAGCAGACTTTTATGACCAGTACCTCTATAATTTCAACCCTTGGTTCTCCCCATACCCTCCAGCACATTACATTGCTTCTTCATCACTTAGCAGTTTTAACTACAGACAAGCTTTCTCTAATGCATACTAACGTAGAATCTTCCAGCAGCAAGACATCCCACGTCCAATGCAGATTTAGACAAAGCTCCATGCACCCTACTGTGTTTGAATTCTGCCCTTGAAGGATTTGATATTTTCAGAAGTCACCCACATAAAACTCTCACAAACGCACATCTGCAGGAAGTGTTTCTGGCTGTGTGAAGTTAAGCATGAGCTTAAGAGCAGTTGGACTCCCTGTGGAGCATCAGGGACGATGAGAGTTTCTTAGAGATTGTACACTGTAGGCGGTAGTCACCCTAAAGACAGGAAGGATTCAGGATCACAGCTGAGCAGCAGAATGGGAAAAGCCAGCAAATATGAGATCCTCCAGGGTATCCGCCGTTCTCAAGCCTGCACTCAGCACTGGAGACTCTGGCAGTGAGGACACCCTAAAGGAGAGCAGTCTAGATGAGGGCACCAACAGACAAGGGACTGCGCAGGAGAAACAGCAAAGAGGAACATTTTTAACAGATTCCACACGGTAGGGGGGCGTATTGTAACTGTTATCATGAGTCATGAATAATGTGTTACCTCCCTGGTGCAGAGTAAAAGTCATCACAGAGATGGTGCAGAATATTCTGTAGAATATCATTATTATGATTATCATCATCCATCATTATGAAGTGCTTCAAGTTGTTAATAGTGTCACACTTCAACCCCAGCCTCCCAGATTGCCTAGATTCACTACAAATCACCTGCTGTCACAATAGGTCCACAGCAGATGACATCTCCCTGACCTTACTCTCATTCCTGAAATATCTGGATAACAAGCACCAATATCACACTCCTATTTATTGCCTTCAACATCATAATTCCGACCAAACTCATCTCCAAACACCAAGTTTGGACTCTGCACCACCACCACCTTCCCCATCCCCCCACCCCGCCCCTGCTAAAAACTGGATCCTTGACTTCCTGACTTGCAGTCTGCAATCGTTAAGGATATGTGACAACACCTCCTCCTTGACAATCCTCAACACCGATGCCCTGTAAGGCTGCGTATTCAGCCCCTCATGGGTGTGTGGCCAAATTCAGCTCTAACTCCATTTACAAATTTGCTGATTACGTTGCCATACTGAATCAGATATCAAACAGCAAAGAGACAGAGTACAGAAAGGAGATAGATAGCTTAGTGATATGGTGCAAAGACAACAATCTTTCCCTCAATGTAAGCAAAACAAGTGAGTTGGTCAGTGACTTCAGGAAGTGGATTGGAGAACATGCCCCTGTCTGTATCAATGGTGCTGAGGTGGAGGTGGTCAAGAGCTTCAAGCTCCTCGGAGTAAATATCACCAACAATGACAAGCAGGATGGTGGCTCTATGGGTGGCACATTGGCTTAATGGGTACCATGGTAGCTCAATGGTTAGCACTGCTGCCTCACGGCACTAGGGACCTGGGTTTGATACCAGCCTCGGGTGACTGTCTTGATTGGAGTTTGCACATTCTCCACGTTTGCACGTTCCACCCACATCTGCGTGGGTTTCCTCCGAGTGCTCCAGTTTCCTCCCACAGCCCAAACATGTACCAGTTAGGTGGACTGGCCATGCTAAATTGCTCACAATGTGCAGGGATGTGTAAATTAAGTGGATTAACTATGTGAAATGCAGGGTTACAGAGATGGAGTGGGTCTCTTGAGGGTTGGTGTGGACTCAATGGGCTGAATGGCCTGTTTCCACACTGTGGGGATTATATCTATCCTGGTCCATCCAAGTCGATACTACAGTCAAGAAAGCACACGAACGCCTCTACTTCCTCAGGAGGCTAAGGAAATTTATCCACAATGACTCTTAACAATTTTTACAGATGCATCATAGAAAGCATCCTATCTGGATGCATCACAGCTCAGTATGGCAACTGCTCTGCCCAAGACTGCAAGAAATTACAGAAAGTTGCAGACACAGCCCAGTCCCATCACACAAAACAGCCTTCCTTCCACTGATTCTGTCCACACTTCCCATTGCCTCAGGAAAGCGGGCAACATAATCAAAGACCCCTCCCATCCCGGTTATACTCCAACATAAAGACTCCTCCCATCCCGGTTATACTCCAACATAATCAAAGACCCCTCCCATCCCGGTTATACTCTAACATAAAGACCCCTCCCATCCCGGTTATACTCCAACATAAAGACTCCTCCC
>JAHRHZ010000048.1:1601530-1670799 GCA_024137785.1 Ginglymostoma cirratum | reverse complement strand
ACCCCTCCCATCCCGGTTATACTCCAACATAAAGACTCCTCCCATCCTGGTTATACTCCAACATAATCAAAGACCCCTCCCATCCCGGTTATACTCCAACATAAAAGACCCCTCCCATCCCGGTTATACTCCAACATAATCAAAGACCCTTCCCACCCCGGTTATACTCCAACATAAAGACTCCTCCCATCCTGGTTATACTCCAACATAATCAAAGACCCCTCCCACCCCTGGTTATACTCCAACATAATCAAAGACCCCTCCCATCCTGGTTATACTCCAACATAATCAAAGACTCCTCCCACCCCTGGTTATACTCCAACATAATCAAAGACTCCTCCCACTCCTGGTTATACTCTCCTCCACCCCCTTCCATCAGGCAGAAGATACAAAAGTTTAAAACCACATACCAACAGATATTACAGTACATGTGACCATAATAAGTCAAATCAAAGGCAAATGGGAGTGTCTCAGTAGTTGCAATACATGCGAGCATCAACATAAAGCATTTACTGAGGCTCAATGATCAGATTTTCAGAAGCTAGGAGGAAGTTAAGAAGGAAGAGCTTGTGGGTGGCAATCTCTGGATTACTACCAGTGCCGTGCACCAATGACATGGAAATAAGGAGATGGGGGCATCAAAATATGGCTTGAATCATGCTGTATGACGGAAAGCTTCAGATTCTTGGGTCATAGGAACCAGTTCTGGACAGGAGGCATCTCTTAAAAACAGGACAAGTCATAAATGGAATCGATGTACTCTTGGCGTGGTTTACCTGGGCAGTAGAGGAGGGTTTAAATTGGCAGGGAAATGGGAATCAACATATAAAAAAGTATGAGAGCAGTAAGGTTCATAAAGGAGTGTGAATGTCACCTGGTAACAGAGAAGGAATATAGGAACGGGGATAGGCCATTCAGCCTCTCGAGCCTGTTCTACTCCTCAGATCATGGCTGATCTGTAGGCTAACTTCACACAGCTTAACAAAAGCATATCTATTTCAGATTTAAAATTAACAATTGATCAACCATCCAATGCCGTTAATGGAAGAGAGTTCCAACATCTGCCATCCTTTGTGTGTAGAAGTGATTCCTAACAGCTCTTCTGAACAGTCTGGCCCTAATTCTCAGACTACGTCGTTAATATCGAGAATCCCCAGATATAGTTTCTCCCTCCAAGCTGTGTTTATATTATATTATATATCTAGAAGTAGCACCTTATTCAATAGGATCACACTAAGGAGCACAGGATTACAACGTATGCATGTAAATGCACAAAATGAGATTGATGAGCAACAAGTGCTAAGTCTGATGTGGAACATGAAATGGGAGCAATAATACAAATATGGCTTAAAATAATGAAGGCTGGATGCATAATATTCAAGGACAAGTATTCAGAAAAGATGCGGAAGTAAAGAAAGGAAGTACTGGATTGGCAGTGCTAATAAGGGGCAAGGTCAGAATCCATTTGTTAAAGTTTGAAAAGCAAAAAACTGCACCTCCCAGTCGCGAACCATTTCAATTCCCCCTCCCATTCATCAGACAACATGCCTGGGCCTCCTGCAATGCCACAGTGATGACACCCGAAGGCTGCAGCAACAGCAAATCATATTCAGCCTGGGAACCCTGCAGCCCAATGGTATCAATGTGAATTTCACAAGCTTCAAAATCTCCCCTCCCCCAACTGCATCCCAAAACCAGCCCAGCTCATCTCCGCCTACCTAACCTGTCCTTCCTCTCACCTATCTCCTCCTCCCACCTCAAGCCCCACCCCCATCTCCTATCTACTAACCTCACCCTGCCCCCTTGACCTGTCCATCCTCCCTGGACAGACCTATCTCCTCCCTACCAGCCCACCTATACTCACCTTTACTGGCTCCATCCCCGCCTCTTTGACTTGTCTGCCTCCTCTCCACCTATCTTCTCCTCTATCCACCTCCCCCTCTCTGCCTATTTATTTCAGTAGCCTCTTCCCCTCCCCCATTTCTGATGAAGGGTCCAGGCCCGAAACGTCAAGCTTTCCTGCTCCTATGATGCTGCTTGGCCTGCTGTGTTCATCCAGCCCCACACCTTGTTATCAAGGTAAGATCACTACTGGGTTATTCTACTGGCCTTGACAGTAAGGGATCAAGAGAGACTGGGGAGCAAATTTACAAGGAAATCAGAGAGATGTGCAAGATTGTATAGTTGTGATACTGAACAACCTGCCTCAATATTGATTGAAATAATAATGAGCAAAAGGTAATCAGGGGGAGGAATTTCTGAAATGTGTTAAGGACCAATTCCTTGACAATGAGATTTTCAGTCAAACTACGAAGAGGAGGTATTGGTGGACTTGGTACTAGGGAATGAAGTGGACCAAATGGATCAAGCGGAGCACATTTGGATAAGAGTGATCACTGCATCATAAAGTTTTAATGCAATGGAGAAGATCAAGTGATAATTTAAATTGGAAGAGGTCTAACTTGAATTGGATGAGAGATCTGGATAGGGATAAATGGAACCAAAATGGGACAGGAGAAACTAACAACCTTTGTGGATGAATATTTCATGTACAGGCCAGCTGCATTCCAATGGAAGAGAAGGATAAGGGAAAGAGTAACAAAGCATTGATTCACAAGGGAAATAGAGAACATATAAATAAAAGGTGAATGATGCACAAAGCTGAATTTTTCAAGACAGAAGCATTTTTGTGGATTTTAAGAGAACATTTAACAAAATAACATATAAGAGGCTCATTAATAAAATTAATGTTCGTGGAATAAAAAGGCACAGCAGAGATCAAAGTTGTCTTAAAGACAGAAAGCAGTGAGTAATGTTGAAGGGTTAGCTTTACACTCAAAGTGGGTGTTCCCCAAGCATCAGTGTAAGGAACATTTAAAAAAAAATACATTAACTAATTGAATTTTGAAATTCAGAGTAAAACTCCAAAACTTTCCAATAAGACTAAACTTGAAGGCATGGCAAATGGTGAAGATGATGCCAATCAACCGAAACAGGGCAGAGACAGACTTGCAGAATGGCTAGTGGTAGCTGGCATTTAATACAGAGAAGTGAGAGATTTTGGTAGAAAGAACAGGGATAAGTTATATAAACCCAATGGTAAAGTGCTGAAGAATGCACAGGAACACAGGCACGATCAACACTCTTTGAAGGCGTCAGAATATATTGAGAGAATGATTAGCAAAGCATCTGGAATACTGGCTTCAAAACCAAACTGAACCTTTATGAAGCTGTAGTTAGGTCACAACCAGAGTATTGCATCCAGCTTTGTTCACCATACATTAGAGAGGATGAGAGGATTCAGAACAGATTGCAGAAAAGATTTAACAGAACTGCTCCAGGTTAAGGGATTTTAACTACAAGGATAAGTTGGAAAAGTTGGGTTCTTGCTGCAAGAGAGATTGTGGCAGCACTTGAAAACGTGATTCCATTCGTTAATGTGAGGAAAATCTTTTTACTCCATTGAGGGACAGAGGAAGCAGAGACAGTGAATGATTTGAAAAAGAAATTGAACAGGCACTTGAAGGAAATAAATTAGAGGGCTATGGTGAGAGAGCAGAGGAATGCCAGAAGATTGTTGTACAGCGTAGACTCAATGGGCTGCATTGCCTCTTTCTGTACCATAATGGCTCCATGACTGTTTGGACCATAAAAAAAAAGGAGCAAGAATACATTATACAACTTACCAAATAAGCTCGCCATTTAATATGATGATGTCAGACTGTTTGGGTGAAATTTTGATGATTGTGCGAACTGCAGTATGCTCATTGACACAGCCTCACCTTTACGGAGCTACCTCTTTGCTTAAAAGCACAAATTCTCCCTGGGCTGATGCTCAGAGACCACTTCCAATTTGCTGGTGGCATCCTCTCTCGGTGGGGAATTCAACATTTTAAATAAGGCCTTTGTGCACTCAAATTGGCTGCCAGCCACTTTGGAAGGCAGGCACTGCTGAATTACAGTTGTGGCTGCTCCTAAACCCATTCTTCTAACTGCCCCACTGGCAATTAATACCCATTTAGCAGCCTCATTCCACCACTAATGGTGGGATTTATCAATGCATGGCTTTCTGGGCTTCCCCCAAGTGCCATCTCCACCTCCACACCACAAAATCTGCCTGTGGTCACTCACCTGTACCAGGATCGTGTGGTCACTCTGATTGCTGAATCACTAACTGTGGGTTACTGTCTCTGCACTGGCACTACCAGGCAACAAAGAACTACAGCCTCTGATTGGCCAACAGCTCCCAGTGGACAGACCCCACCCCACCCCAACAGCACATTTCTCAGCAACTCTCAGGTCAGAGGGGAGACCCCATCACCTCCATTAAATAATGTCCACAGTCATATTCACCCACAATGTTTCGGGCACAGTCTTACACTCGCCCAGAGGGAAAATTCATAAATGATACTTGGAAATGAACATACAGGTCATACACAACCACCAGTTTGAAATCTACAAGATGAGTTGGCTCAGTATTTACTGGTTTTTCCTTGTGGTCTGTTCCATACTTGCTCTCTCACCCACATCAACACAAACATGCACTCGTACTCACTCACTGTGCCACACATGTACATATATTCACAGCTGACTGCTTCTGTTTGGGTTCTTTGGAACAAGTTGCATTGTTTCGTAAAATCAGATTCTATTGTATGGAAACTGCTACCTGCCAGTCACATGGATCAGTCATGTGACACACCCGGGTAAGATGTGGATGTGGAACGAGGCTCCTCACTAAATTGACAGACTGTGAAATCTGAAGTAGGAAGCATCACACTCAACTGATCAAGTGCTTCTGTGCAGAAGTAGAAAGGTAATGGCTCATCTAAAATCCTTCATATTTGCTGAGTGTTCCCAGCCCTTTGTTTCAGATTGCCAGCAACTTCCTTACCTAAAATCTGTGCTCAAAATAATCACTGTTACCACAGTAACAGCCCGCAGTGATAATCAGATAACAAAGGTTTTATTGTAAACAAAATTTCTATTTACCATTATTTTAACATTCACATTTTCAGAAACAGAATACATGCTGAAATGTTACTATATTAGAGGTTATACTTGTTTATAAAGAATTAGCAGAATGGAATCAGTAAAATTGCACTTATTCAATAAAATATAAAAATATTAGAGATTTGTATTTTCTGTTTCAAATACTTTGATACATTATGGGTAATAATCAGGTCACTGAATTCCTGACTGCCTATCTGTTGCCAGTAAGAGGTCTTCACTCTGTGAGGGGATATGTCACAAACTTTAGCAATCGAAGACACATAATCCTCTGGTCAGAACATCATGTCTTGGCCAGCTGCCAACTTGGTCAGGGTTCCATTCAGCTGCTTCATATGGCGGTCAAGGTTCAGGTCCAAACTAGCTAAAGTGGCCATCATTCAAATACTGAATTCATTAGCTCATAGTGTCATCGACATCCCAACACAGCTCAGACACCCCCCTGTACCTGGTCTAACCTGGAAAGATGCAAAGACAGACCCCTGCGGGGATACTGGAGAATGGTGGGTTCTAACTGAGTGGACACATTTAATTGAATTTTAGGAATGTTTGCTCCAATCAAACCAGCCTCTTGGTTGTAACCAGACAGCTTATTTTTTTGAATACAAGTGGAATTTCCAAAGGGGACTTCAAATAAATATTTGATGCTTTGCTTGTTCTGTGTTTCCTATCACTGCTGCCATCATTGTTCTTTTGTTCACATTACATTGCGTTGGAGGCCGGTACAATTCTGTTGGCAGTAATTACACTGAGGTTACATGAGCAATGCCAAGGCCAAACTCTAATTAGATGCTGCCCCTCACACCGAGTTGTGTGACAGTAACTGCATACTCTCTGTGCAGTGTGGGACCCTCATCAGGAAAATGTTCAAGAGTGACCGTTTATCTGGATTCGGTCTCACAATGCACACAGTGCGGAGGAGCCAGATTGAAAAATCCCTCCAGATTAGTCTTTATTAAATTGTTGCTTACGATTTCACAGAACTGGCGGTCCAGGATTTGAATAACAATCAAAGTACAGAAATGGTTTCTATGAGATACGCTGGCTAGGGCTGTGCTGGAACATTCCACATCAGGGTGGGTTGTAGGGGGGGAAGCAGCATTTACAGAGCAGCCTTTCTGTTTGCTCGTCAACTACCATTTCCTGTTGGCTCCTGTACAGAGAGCAGATGTGGAGAGAGCTTCAGCCTGGATCCATCCCACCTTCCAGGCTGAGCAAAGAAGTGTGAATGTGACAGGAGAGCCCAAAGGAGCAAAATGCAAGGCTGTAATTCAAAATTAGTGTTCAGTACTCAAAACAAGATGGTGCCCAGCACATCTAATCCACCACCACCTCCACCAAAACCCGCCAGCACTGGGAAAGGGCCTCAAATAAAATTAAGCACAATGCCAGTTAAATGATTTAGGAAAAAACCATCCTAAGGAAAAGCAGGAGCAGAGCAGTGATCAGCATAGCACAAGGTCTGGTGTAATAGGGAAGGCTGGGAATAATCAGGGTAAATTCTGGATCTCTGTTTCAATGAAATGAAATATAAATATGTTCATAAAAGGAAAGATAATTGTAGTTTCTAGGTTTGTGGATTTGATTTGAAATGTGTTGCATTGTTGCACATGACATCGATCCTGTGAATGGATTTAGATTCACACAGCTGAACTAGGCTATTGAGTACCGAGTACAGCACAGTAGTATTGAGTTAAATTTCAGGATAAGTAACAAACCTGCAGCAGGTTTGAGAACACTCATTCTCAACATGGCCATATAAAGATCAGAGTCCTTAATAAACACATGGGAATACCAGCTCACTGTGGAGGAAGGGAATGTTCCTTTCAATATCAAGGCCGAGAAATGGCATTTGTATAGCACCTTTCATAGTATCAAGTCATTCCAAATCCCTGCAGTCAACGACGTTGTTCTGAAGTGTTGTCACAGTTGTAATGCAGAAAATGTAGTAGCTGGTCCTGTCCCTGGCTTACTCCAACACATGCAAACAAGACTGGTGAGGGGGAGGGATGTGGGGAGGAGATGAGGATGGTGATGGAGTTGTTTGAACCCTGACAGATTCCCATGGCAGGTGGAGGGGAAGGTGATAAGGGAAGAGAGTCTGAGGAACTGTCAGGGTCAAGGAAGGGCAGGGGGCAGCTTGGCAATCTCTCCCCACCCTTGCAAATACTTGACTTCACCACTGGTCATAAGAAAGACTTGCCACAGGACTCATTGGAGTCTCTTTCCCCCTTAAAAACTAGCATTGCCCACTCAGCTGTTGTTGTGATTGTTCCCCCTGGACCGGATCCCAACATTTCCTCCTCCAGTCCCTATGTCAGCAAACATCACACTGAAGAACACAGAGGCTTTGGAAAGCCTGCCCATGCTGACCTGAGACAGAGACAGGCAACAAGGTCATAGTGTGATTGGGTTAACTGCTGGGACTCTTACTCTAGCCCACTGACAATATCTTCCCGGATAATCATCCTGAGCCTGCCTATGGTTTGCTCAATAATTTGCAGGTGAGATGTAGCTGCTTAGAGAATAAAAAAACTCATCTCCAATTAACATTTGTAGAAGGCTTAAGATGACATGCTCATTCACATAATCACTCCAATCACATTCCTTTTCTAACTGTGAAGTCTATCCAATATTGCTCCTTCAATCAATATCAATTGAAACTGATTACCTGGTCATTAAAACATCACTGTTTATGGGAGCTAACTTTGTACTTTTCACTTGTATGCTTCGGATTACAAGGGTGAATACACTTTAAAAAAGTTGTTTTTAGTTGTAAAATAACCTCTGGTATCCTGACGCTGTGAAAGGCACCAAGGAATGTATGAATAAACGTAGGTTTAAGCCTAGACATGAAGGATTAATTTGTAAGCTCAGGTTTACATACGTACTTTCATACCTGGGGATGTGTTTTCATACGGAGGTGGTTTTATTCTCAAGTCAAAACCCCACTCCATAGGGGGAAGGGGAGGGGCCTTAACTGTCACAGACATGGGATTCTTGCCCAATTAAGAGCAGCAGATGAGAGCCAATCACAAGCCTTCCAGCTTCAGGTGAGCACCCAATTCTTGTATCAGGTTACTGACTAGGAGGGCACCTCCAAAAAGAAATTGCTGTCCCAACCACTTTTTAAAAAGTGGTTATAAGAAGTGCACAAAGCAGCCAAGACCACCCTTGTTAGAGTTGGGCAGGAGGGTGTAAAATCCCTGTACAGGGTGACCTCTGTCTGTTCCAGGCAGGCAAGGAGGAGTTGAGAGGCCTTTCTGAAACCCTGCTGTCCCATTACTACCCAAACCCGACCCAACCTCCAGGCAGTTGATAAACCCTCATACTCCAGTTACATTGGGAAACTGGAAGCTGACTGCAAAATGTCAGTCAACCTCAGTCAGCTGTAACAAAACTGTTAATGAGCTAAACTGCCCTTCCTGCCTGCCTTGTGAACAGATTCTCTCTCTAGATTTCACACTCATTTCCCCAAAAGGGGGAAGGCCTAGGAATAGTGCCCTACAACTAACGGGCATTGGTATTTTCAGACACCCGCCCCTGTTGCCACCCTGGCAAGAGTGTAAAAGTTCATCCCTGGATCAATTTAGCCCTGGATATTTGTGTTTGAAACAACAGTTCAGACTTTGCATGAGAAGATTCTGATATTAAAATTAATGGACACGTGGGACAATTACTCCCAGTACGCTCTGTAGAATTCCTGCATCAATAGTTATTAGCAAAATGCAAATAGGAAGAGGTATGTTTAAAGACACTAAAAAAGGACCAATGACCATTTAATTTTTTTTTCATGAAATCTGTTTTGATTAGTAAGTTCATTTTAAGGCTGATGACTCCCAATGACTCAGCACTCATTCTGTGTGCTGGGAGCTGAGTGTGTTGGACATGCAAGTTTCCTGATGAGAAAGACCAGCAATGTTAGTGCAGTGGATTTTGAGTTAAAAACAAACTGAACCTCATGGACCAAGTTTTCAAATGTGGTCAGCCAATGGTGAACTTGGCCTGGGTAGACACTGTGCCAGCAGTGTGTTGGTGAGTGTTGGCTTGAAAACAGCTGCTATCTACACTTTTCTCATTGATCCATACTGAACACTTGCTGATTTTCTCTTCAGTGCAGTTTCTTGAACCACCTCAAGAAATTCTGAAGAGGAAGAGTTCTACAAACACGAGCAACTGCAGCCAACATCACTTCACTCCAGGTCCAATGACAGCAATTTGTTTATCATGAAGAGTTGTTCCACAGGCACTGCTACCAGCTCCTCACATTCCCTTAACTTTGTCACAGGAGCTGATCTGAGTGGCATGGCTCAGTGACTATGATGATTATTAACAGCCAGATTCTTTATGGAGCCAGCACCATTCTTCAAGCCCTCGTCGTCTTCATCACTCCCATCACACTCCTCCCGATCACTGCGATCATCACCGTCCAGCTGAAAGACAAACAATGTTGCCCTGCTAATAGACAATTTACAATACATATTTTAAGGCCACTTGTGGTGCAGTTGTAAAGAGAGGTGATGGTCCAGTGGCATTATCACTAGATTATTAATCCAGAATCAGAGTTTATGTTCTGGAGGCAGGTTTGAATCCTGCCATGGGCTGGTGGAATTTGAATTTAATAAAAATAAATCTGTAATTAAGAATCTACTGATGGCCATGAAACCATTGTCAATTGTTGGAAAAACCTGTCTAGTTCACTAATGTCCTTCAGGGAGGGAAATCTGCCATCCTCACCTGGTCTGGCCCACATGTGTCTCTAGACCTACAGCAATGTGGTTGACACTGATCTGCCCTCTGAAATGGTTGAATGAGATGCTCGAGTTACTGATGCGCAAAGTTTGCTCTGATCCATATTAGTGGCCCATGTCACACTATAATTTGCAGCAGTTATGTTCCACAGGTAGCCTCAATAAAAAGGATCTGGCCGGGAATCTTCCAGGTGCCCTGACAATACGAACAAAAAAGGCACTATTTCCAAGTTCTATGTTGAAGTCCAGCCTGGATTCAGAATATATCAGTCTGCTGTCTCCAGTGGCTTTAATGGTCCTAGGTCATTATTATTTCAGATTCTAGCCAGTTAAAATACATTGTTCAAATCTTGCTGCAGCACCAAGCTCAGAGTTACTTGAGGCTGACAGCAGACATTCCTTGGTGCACCAGTTTGACATCAATATGTCTCTTTTCCCCAGTCACGTCACTGAAAAATAGCATTGGCTTAATTGGGCTTGTCAGCGATTGGAATGAGGTCTCTTGAGAAAATCATTGGGACATTCAAAAGAAAGCTTTCCTTTATTCTTTCCACCTTTTCATTGATTGGTTATAACACCTTTGGGGAAAGGTGAAAATGAGCTGTCATGCAGAATCATCCAATTGACTAATGAAGGATCTGATCAGTTCCCAACTGGTTTAAAGAGCAGCCAAGGAGGAGAGGTTACTGCAGGAGACCAGAGAAGATATCATCCTCTGCAACTAGCAATTGGCTCAAAATACTGGGAGTGTGATGGCTCCTTTAAGGAGGTTGACAGTAATTGACAATAATGTCAAATGACAGTAATGACTTTTCAAAGTGAGAACTTACTCTGTGCTTCTACACCAGGAATTCTCAAAAGGTGGCGATATTATCATAATTCTGGCTGTCAAAAGGATTATAACTAAACCTCATGATTGAAATTCAGTTCTGAATAGGAATTATAATCAGACTTGAAATGTTAACTTTGTTTCTGTTTCCACAGATGCTGCCAGACCTGTTGAGTTTCTCTCGCACTTTGTTATTATTTTAATAGTAAATAGAGTCAGACTCTGATAAGCCAATTTATTTGGATGAACACCAGTCTTGGAGCACCACCTTGTGGCTGGTCAGCTATGTTCAGGATTACTGGCCAAAATGCCCAATCTTGTTCCCGCATAACTGTTGCTGTGCACTGCAACTAGGCAGCACATTACAAGCTACTTTACAGCCTTTGAGAAAACTTCGGCAAAATACTTACGGATTTCAAGACCAGGATATTTCTAAGGTGAGAGGAGAAACATCTAAAAAAGGCAAGGCTGAAAGTTTTTTTTAAACTGAATGGTTCATATATGGAATGAACTTCCAGAGGAAGTGGTGGATTCAGGTACACTTACAACATTTAAAAGACATTTGGATAAAAACATGAATAAGAAATGTTGTTTGGAGAGATATGCGCCAAATGCAGGCAGGTGAGACTTAATTAGTTTGGGATTATGGTCAGCATGGACTGGTTGGACTGAAGGGTCTGTTTCCGTGCTGTGTGACTATGGCCCTGACTATGTCACACCCTTAGCTGGAAAGGATATAGATGTCAGTTAGAATCCAACAGGAGGAAGCCATTCAGCTCATCATGTGTGCACTGGTCAATAAATATATCTACACAAATCTGATTTTCTCCTCTGGGCACAGAGCCCAGAAGGCTATGGCAACACAAGTGGATATCTAAATATTACTTAAATGTTGAGTTTCCGACTCAACTACCCTTTCAGACACAGAGTTCCAGACCCTCACCACCCTAACAAAGAACAATAAAGCACAGGAACAGGCCCTTTGGCCCTCTAAGGCTGCGCTGACACATTTTGCCCTTCCATATTAAAACTGTCTTCACTTACATGCTCTATTCCCTTCTTACTCATGCATTCACCCAGAACATAGAACATAGAACAATACAGCGCAGAACAGGCCCTTCAGCCCTCGATGTTGCGCCGACCTGTGAACTAATCTAAGCCCATCCCCCTACACTATCCCACCATCATCCATATGCTTATCCAAGGACTGTCTAAATGCCCCTAATGTGGCTGAGTTAACTACATTGGCAGGCAGGGCATTCCACGCCCTTACCACTCTGAGTAAAGAACCTGCCTCTGACATCTGTCTTAAATCTATCACCCCTCAATTTGCAGCTATGCCCAGGTGCTTCTTGAATACTGCTATTGTGTCTGCTTCCACCACCACCTCTGGCAATGCATTCCAGGCACTAACCACCTTTTTTGTGAAAAACTTGCCTCACACATCTCTTTTAAACATTCCCTCCTTGTACCTTGAACCTATGTCCCCTAGTAATTGACCCCTCCACCCTGGGAAAAAAACCTCATACTTTCCACTCTATCCGTGCCATTCACAATCTCATAAACCTCTTTCTCATAAACCGCCCTTCAACTTCCTGCGTTCTAGTGAAAGCAAACCCATCTAGCCAACCTTTCTTCGTAGCTAAACTCCCACATAACAGGGAACATCCTGGTAAATCTTTTCACACTCTCCAAAGCATCCACATCCTTCTTGTGGAGTGGTGACCAGAACTGTACATAATATTCCAAGTGTGGCCTAACTAAAGTTCTATAAAGTTGCAGCATAACTTGTCTATCCTTATACTCAATGCCCCTTCCAATGAAGGCAAGCATAGGTCTTTTTCACTGCCTTATCTACCTGCTCTGCCACCTTCAGTGATCTGCGGGTCTACACACCCAGATTCCTCTGCATATCAATATTCCTAAGGGTTCTGCCATTCACTGTATAATTTCCACCTGTACATGACCTTCCAAAATGCATCATCTCACATTTGTCTGGATTAAACTCCATCTGTCATTTTTCTGCTACACTTCCAACTGATCCATATCCTGTTGTATCTTCTGATAATCCTCCTCACTATCCGCAACTCCACCAATTCTTGTATCATCTGCAAACTTACTATCTAGACTAGCTATCTTTTCCTCCAAATTATTTACATAGATCATGAACAGCAGAGGTCCCAGCACTGATACACTGGAACACCACTAGTCACAACTCTCCATTCTGAAAAGCATCCTTCAACTGCTATGCTCTGTCTCCAATGACTAAACCAGTTCTGTATCCATTCTGCTAGCTCACCCTGATACCATGTGACTTTACCTTTTGTACCAGAGCGACCATGTCAAAGCTTTACTGAAGTTTACGTAGACAACCTCAACTGTTTTTCCCTCATCAATCATCTTCCTCACCTCCTCAAAAAACCCAATCAACTTCGTGAGGCACAACCTCCCCAGCACAAGACCATGCTGTTTGTCGCTAATAAGTCCACTTGCTTCTAAGTGTGTATAGATCTTGTCCCTAAGAATCTTTTCTAATAATTTCCCAACCACCAACATGAGCCTGTAATTTCCAGGATTATTCTTGTTACCTTTCTTAAACAATGGGACAACACTGGCTATTCAAAACTCCTCTGGAACCCACCAGTGGCCAAAGAAGATTCTAAGATGTCTGTCTCACCTTGCATGTGAATGAGAAATTCTCCTCAACCTTATAGCCTTATAGTCATAGCCTTACCTCTTACCTTAAAATCTATGCTCCCTTGTTATTGACCTCTCAACTAATGGAAAAAGTGACTTCTGTATCACAATATCTATGCCGCTCATAATCTTATACACCTCTATCAGGTCCCCTCTCAACCCTCAATACTCCCAGGAAGACTTAACCAGCCTTTCCAATCTTTCCTCATAGGTCTGGCATCCTGGTAATGTCTTCTGCATCGTCTCCAGTATAACCACATAATGCAGTGACTAGAATTGCATGTAATACTCCAGTTGTGGCCTAACCAGTGTTTTATTCTTTTCTAGCATAACCATGCCACAGCTATTAAAGGCAAGAATCCCCTACGCCTTCACAACCAACTTACCTACCTGCCCTGTGATCATAAGGGATTTGTGAATATACACACCAGGCCCTTTTGATCCTTAGTACTTTGCAGCATCTTGCTGTTCATAGTGAAATCTCTTGTGTTGGTAGCCTTCCCCAAATGCGTTATGTCAAACTTTTTTGCACTGAATTTCATTAGCCACTGCTCTGCCCAGCTGACCAGTCCACCGATATCCTCCCACAGCTCATGGCTATTGCCATCATCTATTTACCACTTTATCAAGTTTCATATCATCCATGAAATTCTTGATCATACATCTTACATTTAAGTCCAAATCATCAATACATACCACAAATAGCAAGAGCCCTAGCACTGAGGACTAAGGACCCCATTGGAAACAGACTTCTATTCACAGAAACATGGTTTTACAATCACCTTCTGGTTCCTGCCCCTCATCCACATTTGGATCCAATGTGCCACTTTGTCTTCCTCACTCTTACTTTCTTGACCAGTCTGTATGAGGAATCTTAGCAAAAGCCTTGCTAATATTCATGCAGACTACATCAAATGCATTATCCTCACCAACATTCCTCATTTCTGCTCTGAATGTCTCCCACTGATCTGACAGTTTATCTTCAAGTAGCAGACAGCCTGAAAACCATTGTTTGAATTTGGTGGGGGTGGGGGTTCAAATGTCAAATGACTGGTGCTGTTGTTGTCTGGCATACTGACCTTTACATTGTAGAGGCTGGACACACACACGCGCACACCCTCCTCCATGGTCATAGTCCACTAACCCCATACAGCCCACTTCTATCCTCTTCCGAAAACCCAGAAATAGGACTGCCCAGGCAGACAAATTGTTTCTGCCTGTTCCTACCCCACAGAACTTTGTTCTTCCAACTTTGACATGATTTTTTTTTTCTCCCCCCACCCCTTGTCCAGTCCCTTCCTAATGACATCCACGATTCTGCTGACACTGAATGTCAGTTTCAGAATTTCGTCCCCCATCAGGATGGTCTCGGACCTCCTTGCTTCTCCCTGGAAAAAATCGTCCCTATCCACCATCGCCACCCTCTGCCTGACTGAGCTCGTCCTCATTTTGAGCAACTTTTCCTTTAACTACTCTCACTTTCTTCAGATCACAGGTGTGGCCATGGGTACTTAAACTGGCCCCTGTTGCACTTGTCTCTTTGTGGGGTCCATGGGACATTCCTTGTTCCAATCTTACCTGGTCCCTCCCCACAACTGTTTCTTCAATACGTAAATGGCATCATTGATGCTGTTTCCCCTTCTTGTTCAGAAATGGAAAAATCTATCAATCAATTTCACTTTCAATTTCCTCCCTGCTTTTACTTCGTCCATCCCCAACCACTCCCTTCCACAACATTTGTTTCCATTTCTGGGATAGGCTAGCCACAAATATCCAATACAAACCACCAACTCCCACAACTACCTGGACTATACACCCCCTGACCCTGCTTCCTGTAAAGAGTCCATCCTATTCTCAGTTTCTCCATCTCCATTGCATCTGTTCTAACGATGCCACCTGCCACAGGAACACCTCAGTAATAGACTCATACAGCACAGAAACAGACTCTTCAGTGTAACCAGTCCATGCCAACCATAATCCCAAATTAAACTCGTCCCATCCACATGCGATTGGCCCATATCCCTCCTTTCTGTTTACCTTTCTCCACAATTTAGGATTCCCAGGTACAGTGGTTGATAGGGCCCTCAGCCATGTCTCACCCATTTCCCACAATTCTGCCCTCACCCTTTCCCTCCCGTAACAGTGAAAGGGTCCTCCTGATCTTCACTTTCCACCCCACCAATGTTTACATCCAAAGCTGCCATTTCCACTACCTCCAGTGGGATGCTCCCAGCAGTTGTACATTCCCCTCACCTCCCTTGTCAGTATTTCACAGGGACTGTTCCCTATGGGACAGCCTGATCCATTCCCATTACCTTTCCACATCCTCACAACACCTTCCAATGCAATTGCAGACGGTTAACACCTGCCTGTTTATCTCCTCCCTCCTCACTACCCAAGGTTCCAGACACATCTTCTAGGTGAGGCAACGATTTACTTGATCTACTTAGTCTAGTGTATTTGATCGTCATACTGTGGTTTCCTCTAAACTGGAGAGACAAAATGCAGACTGGATGATGGGTTTGCAGATCACCTGTCTGCAAAAATGACCCCAACTTTTTACTTTCATGCCACTTCAACACACCACCGTGTTCCATGGCCAGCATGGTGGGTCAGTGATTAACAGCCTCACAGCACCACACACGGGTTCAATTCCAGCCTTTGGCAACTGTCTGCGTGTAGTTTGCATGTTCTCCCCATGTCTACGTGATTTTCCTCCCATGCTCCAGTTTCCTCCCACAGTCCAAAGATGTGCAGGTAAAGTGGATCAGCCATACTAAATCGCCCCATAGTGTCCAGGGACAAGCCATGGTAAAAAATGCGAGGTTATGGCGATGGGGATGTCTGGGTGGGATGCTCTTCGGAGGGTCAGTGTGTATTTGCGATCCAAGCTAAGTCTTGTCATTTAATTCATATTTTAGAGTTTAAGAAAGCCCTTACAAGGCAGGACATTTAGTGAAATATTAGAGATTTGTTTATTAATCTTCAAGCATTAATCAGAAGAGTGTAAATAATGAGAGCTATCAATACACTATGATACTAACAGAAATAATAATACAAAGCTTTTAGCAAGCAGCCCGAGGTTTTTATTACAGAGGTATCATCCAGCTGCCCACTTTAGTACCTCCCTTTTCTGGGTTTGTCCTTTCTTGCTCATTTTCAGTGGGACGATACCATGGGTTTAGAGGTATATTTTGTCCTAGTTTGGAGGAAGGCTCAGACAAGGTTCCAAGCAAAATGCTCAAAGCCAATGAAGTAAACAGTTTGTGAGGCTTTGTGATTTCCTTAAAATTGAAGTTGGAGCAAGAGAAGCAGCCTGAATGGGTGAGGCCAAGCTTCCACAGAGCCAGACCTTTTAGTTTTAGCCTTCAGCAGTTGCTGGGGCCTTGAAGCTGGATGTGGAAGCTCTTATTCCTCTCTCTGCTACAGCTAAAAGCTGGGGTTCTCCTCCTGGTGCTAGAGTTGCACGTGAGACAATCTATTTTACTAAATTTGCCTTTGCCAAGGGTGTGATTATGGAATGGAGTCACACCAACTAATGAACAACACTCTCACCAGCATCAAATTCACCAGGGAAGAAGAAAAGAACAAACAGCTCCCATTCCTTATGGTAGAATGCAGGGCCAATGGGGAATTTCTGATGAAAGGTACACAGAAAGGCCACATGCATGGATCAAGTCCTGAATTTCAACAGTAACCACCCCAACACCCACAAATGGAGTTGCGTAAAAACACTATTTAAATGAGCAACAACACACTACAGCAACCTAGAACGACGCCAAAATGAAGAAGAATACCTCTACCAAGTATTTAAGGACAACGGATACCCGAACTGCTGGGTCAGACGATGCCTATCACACAAACAACAGGAAGATACAGTACACCCTGATACACTTGTTACATTACCATACATCAAGAACATATCCAAACTGACCACAAGACTCCTACAACCATTGGGCATCAGAGTGGCACACAAACCTATGTCCACCCTACGCCAACTGCTAACTCGAACCAAAGACCCCTAACCTATTATGGACAGAACCAACATAATATACAAGATTCAATGCAAGGACTGCAACAAACATTACATTGCACTGACAGGAAGGAGACTGGCCACGAGAATACATGAACACCAACTAGCAACAAAAAGACATGACTAATTATCAGTCATCTCCATTCACACGATAAGGAGAACTACCAATTTGATTGGGACATTATCAGGATCCGAGGATAGGCCAAACAGAGACAAGCACAGGAATTTCTAGAGGCCTGCTTCTCCACCAAGAAGGCCATCAATAAACATGTAGAATTAGACCCTATATATACACCACTGCGAAGAAAAACCGGAAATGAGGTAATCAACTCCAATGGACTCCAGGGTTTAACTACCAGGCGGGAAAACACAACTGCGTTTCATCGGAGGCTGCACTGATGATGTTACCCAGCAGGGTAATGAAATGTCTGCGAACTAATAAACCAACTTGGCGAGCAAACCAACCACGGCATCCACAACCCGAGCTACAAAGCTACTGAAGAACCTTAGGGGTTTGGTCTACTCCATAACATTAGTCAGACTCTTTCAGTTCATCTTCACTATCTCATTCTCGATCCCTGTCTCTCGTTCTCTGAGATTTTCATTCTGTCTGTCTCCTTCACACTCTCAAACTTGTCACCCACTCTCTCTCTCTTTCTCATTCTCATTGCTATCACATTATCTCTTTGAATCTCTCCCTCTCCCATTCTCTGTTCCTTTCTCTCTCATTGTTGCTCTTCCCCCTCTGACTATCTCCCTTTCACTTTGCCTCAGGATCATGGGAACATCACCACCTGCAAGTTCCCCTCCAAGCCACACATTATCCTGACTTGGAAATATATCACTATTCCTTCAGTGTGGCTGGGTTAAAATCCCGAGCCCCCTCCTTTACAGCACTGTAGGGGTACCTGCACCACATGGACCGCTATAGTTCATTGCAACATTCTCAAGGACAGTTAGGGATGGGTAATAAATGTTAATTAACCAGTAATGCCCACATTTCATAGAACTGGCATTTTGCAAATTATTGGCCATAAATTCACACAACTCTAAAATAAAGAAAATAAAAATAATTTTGTGCTCATTTTCTCTCCTTCAGGGTTGCCTGACTATAGCCCTTCCCTCTCTACCAGCATCTTCAGTTCTCTGCAAATTAAACACAGCGCAGTGACTGACAGAGCACACTGAGCACTTGCAGGATGCTCAGGATTAAGGGATATTAATAAACATCAAAACTGTTTTTGTTGCTGATCAGTGGGTTAGAACGACCCCAGAAAGACCACGCCCAGGCTACTTTAAATTAAACCAAGATTTTCCTCACACCACAATTATCTACTCGACCAGAAAAACAAATCTTTTTAAAAAGCTAGAAGTTTAAACTCATTCTTGGGGAGTTACAGCAAACGATTCAAAACATACAATATATATCATTAAAATTCCAACCCTTATAATTTTCTGACAAGCTGCAATTAAATTGGGGTATAAATACTGGAGGTTGAATTGAAAGTTTACCAGCAGATCTCATGGATATGAGGATCATTGATCTAGAGAATTCAAGCTTCTATTACCTTGTTGATCTCAAGTTGCTCATGAGCACAGATCCTAGAATTCTGATTTGAGACACGCTCACAGTGAGACAGAACCAAGAGCAACATGAAGATCACAGAAAACAAAATGCAAATCAAGACAGTACGAAGATTGGCTCCAAAACCTTTCAGGTTATAATGGTCAGAGGGACAGCAAGGCTGGGAATGAAGTAGTCAGAATGAGAGAGAGAAACAAAAAGACAGAGAGAAGAAGAGTAAGAGAGAATGAGAGCGCAAGTGTAAGCCAGGAACAAAACAGCTGGTATTTCAGCAGCAGCTAGAATCATTGCAGTGCGACTGGGAGCTGCATGAATAGCACATTTTTGGCTATAATCTACATCCAAGGTGTGTAGGACCCAGAGACTGCTATGCATTTGAGAAGGATCGGGGGTTATGTAGGAGTTGGTTTCCAACCAGCTATTACTTATGAATACATCTGAGAGCAATTGTCACTCCAGGAAATGCCATCAGAAGCAGGCCCATAGCACTGCTTAGTGACTCAGCCATTTTGAGGTAGGGGGTCTGAGGGTAAACAGACAGAGGTCATGGTCTCTGTTATAGAGTCAGAGAGTAATACGGCATGGACACAGGCCCTTCGGCCCAAACTGGTCCATGCTGACCATGGTGCCCATTCAGCTAGTTCTAATTGCCCGCATTTGGTCCATTTCCCTCGAAACTCTTCCCATCCATGTACCTATCCAAGTGTTTCTTAAATGTTACTATTGTACCTGCCTCAACCACTTTCTCTGGCAGCCCATTCCATACACACACCACACAGTCACATGAAGAAGTTGCCCCGCAGGTCCTTCTTAAATATTTCCCCTCTCACCTTAAATCTATGCCCTCTAGTTTTCAATTTCCCATCCCTGGGAAAAAGACTATATGCATTCATCCTATCTATGCCCCTCATGATTTTATGTATCTCAATAAGGTCACCCCTCATTTTCTTACATTCCAAGGAATAAAGTCCTATCCTGGCCAACCTCTCCCTATAACTGAGGCCGACAAGTCCTGGCAACATCCTCGTGAATCTTCTTTGCGCACTTTCCAGTTTAACAATGTCTTTCCTGTAACAGGGTGACCAAAACTGTACACAATACTCTAAGTACAGTCTCAGCAAAGACATATACAACTGTAAGATAACGTCCCAACTCCTATACTCAATGCCTCGACTGATGAAGGCCAGCATGCTATATACCTCCTTCACCACCCTGTCCACCTGTGATGCTGCTTTCAGTGAACTATATACTTGTACTCCTCAGGACCTTACCATTTACCGTATAAGTCCTACCTTAGTTTGACTTCCCAAAATGCAACACCTCACACTTATCTATATTGAATTGCTTTTGCCTATCCTCAGCCCACTTGCCCATCTGATCAGGATCCTTCTGTAATTTTTGATAACCCACTTCACTATGAACAATTCCTCCCAACTTTGTATCATCTGTAAACTTACTAATCATGCCTTGTACATTCACATCCAGATCATTCACGTAAAGAAAAAATAACAAAAGGTTCCGGCACCAACCCCTGTGGCACACCACTAGTCACAGGCCTCCAGTCCAAGAAACAATGTTCAACCATCACCCTCTGCTTCCTACCATTGAGCCAATTTGAATCCAATTAGCTAGCTCTCCCTGGGTCCCATGCGACCTAACTTTCATGACTCATCTGCCATGCAGGACCTTAACTAATGCCTTACTGAAGTACATATAGTCAACATCCGCTGCCCTACCCTCACCCATCCTCTTGGTTACCTCTTTGAAAAACTCTAAAAGATTTGTCAGACATGATTTCCCGCGTTCAAATCTATGATTAATGTTTTTGTGAAGATTTGTAGCTTGGGTTGTGGATGAGGTTGTTGGCTTGCTCGCCAAGCTGGCTGGTTATCGTACGGGGGTTTCATCACCATGCTAGGTAACATTATAAGTGCGGCCTCCAATGAAGCAATGTCGTTCTACTCCACTTGGAATATGTATGATCTGGTCTGTTAAGTTGGGTTGTGTCATTTCCGGTTCTTTTGTGCATGGGTTCATATATAGGGTCCAATTGCATGAGCTTGTTGATTGCATTATGGGTTGAAAACCAGGCCTCTAGGAATTCCTGTGCGTATCTATGATTGGCTTAAGCTAGGATGGTCATGTTGTCCCAGTTAAATTGATGGCCTTCATTGTCCGAGTGCACTGAAATGAGGGAAAGTTTGTCGTGTCGTTTTGCTGCTAGCTGGTGTTCATATATCCTGATGGTTCGTTTCCTTCTGGTCTGGCCGATATAATGTTTGTTGCACTCATTGCAAGGTATTTTGTAAACTACATTGGTCCTGCATGTCATGGGCATGGAGTCTTTGGTCCTTGTGAGTATATGTTGTAGTGTGGCTGTGGGTTTGTGTGTTAACATGATTCCTAGTGGTCGTAGGAGTCTCGTTGTCAGTTCTGATATGTTCTCGATAAAGGGTAGTGTGGCCAATGTATTGGGGCGTACTGTGTCCTCTTGGCATTGTCTATCTAGTAGGCACCTGCAGGTAACGTTGTTGGGATATCCATTGTTAGCAAAGACCTTATATAGGTGCTCTTCCTCCTTCCTGCGTAGTTTCTGGCATGTTGCAGTGTGTTGTGGCTCATTTGAATAGTGTCCCTATACAGCTTTGTTTGTGGATGTTAGGGTTGATTGCTGTGGAAATTCAGGATTTGGTCAGTGTGGGTTCCCTGCCTATATACTGTGGTTTGGAGCTTCCTGTTGGTCATTTGTTCTACGCTGACATCTAGAAATGGAAGTTGATTGTTTTCTTCCTCTTCTCTCGTAAATTTGATCCCAGTGAAAACGTTGTTGATGAGTTGGTGTGTCTCTTCGAACTTTGTGCATTTAATGATGACAAACACATCATCCACGCATCGGATCCACAGTTCTGGCTGTATGAGGGGGAGGGTAATGCGTTCCAGGTTTTGCATGACTGCCTCTGCAATACGTCCTGAGGTGGGTGACCCCATAGTTGTGCCATTGATTTGTTTGTATATTTGGCCATTCAAGATGAAGTGTGTGGTGAGACATAGGTCCATTAGTCTAAGTATGTTGTCCTTGCTGATGGAGCTGTTTATACTCGGCGTTTCTGCTGCACCCAGTAATGTGGCAAGTGTTTCTTTGGCTAGTGGTAGGTCAATGGACATGAATAGTGCTGTGACATCAAAGGATACCACAATCTCAACGTCATTGATTTTAACGTTTTTGAGGCTGTGAAGGAATTGCTGGGTTGAGTAGATGGAGTGTGGTGATCTTTTTGAAACAGAGATGGCAAAATCGGATGTAATGGTGTTACAGTTAAATAAAGGTAATTACAGGGGTATGAGAGATGAACTGATGAAAATCGACTGAAAGCAGAGCCTAGCGGGGAAGACAGTGGAGCAACAATGGCAGGAGTTTTTGGGTGTAATTGAGGACACAATACAGAGGTTCATCCCAAAGAAAAGAAAGATTATCCGGGGGAGGATTAGACAGCCATGGCTGACAAAGGAAGTCAAGAAATGTATCGAAGAAAAAGAGACAGCCTAGATAGTGGCCAAGAGCACTGGGAAATCAGAAGATTGGGAAGGGTACACGAACAAACAGAGGATAACAAAGAGAGAAATAAGGAAGGAGAGGATCAAATATGAAGGTAGGCTAGCCAGTAATATTAGAAATGATAGTAAAAGTTTCTTTCAATACATAAGAAACAAACGAGAGGCAAAAGAAGACATTGGGCTGCTCCAATTTGATGCTGGAAGGCTAGTGATGGGAGATAAGGAAATAGCTGAAGAACTTAATAAGTATTTTGTGTCAGTCTTCACAGTGGAAGACATGAGTAATATCCCAACAATTAAGGAGAGTCAGGGGGCAAAGTTGAGTATGGTAGGCATTACAAAAGAGAAAGTGCTAGAAAAGCTAAAAGGTCTAAAAATTGATAAATCTCCTGGCCCCGATGGGCTGCCTCCTAGAGTTCTGAGGGAGGTGGTTGAGGAAATAGCAGAGGCATTGGTTGTGATCTTTCAAAAGTCACTGGAGTCAGGAGAGGTCCCAAAAGATTGAAAAATCACTGTGGTAACCCCCTTGTTTAAGAAAGGATCAAGACAAAAGATGGAAAATTATAGGCCGATTAGCCTAACCTCGGTTGTTGGTAAAATTCTAGAATCTATCGTTAAGGATGAGATTTCTAAATTCTTGGAAGTGCAGGGTCAGATTAGGACAAGTCAGCATGGATTTAGTAAGGGGAGGTCGTGTCTGACAAACCTGTTAGAATTCTTTGAGGAGGTAACAAGTAGGTTAGACCAGGGAAACCCAGTGGATGTTATCTATCTAGACTTCCAAAAGGCCTTTGATAAGGTGCCTCATGGGAGGCTGCTGAGTAAGGTGAGGGCCCATGGTGTTCGAGGTGAGTTACTCGCATGGATTGAGGATTGGCTGTCTGACAGAAGGCAGAGAGTTGGGATAAAAGGCTCTTTTTTGGAATGGCAACCGGTGACAAGTGGTGTCCCGCAGGGTTCAGTGTTGGGGTCGCAGCTGTTCACCTTATATATTAATGATCTGGATGAAGGGACTGGGGGCATTCTGGCGAAGTTTGCTGATGATACAAAGTTGGGTGGACAGGCAGGTAGTACGGAGGAGGTGGGGAGGCTGCAGAATGATTTAGACAGTTTAGGAGAGTGGTCCAGGAAATGGCTGCTGAAATTCAACGTGAGCAAATGCGAGGTCTTGCACCTTGGAAAAAAGAATACAGGCATGGACTATTTTCTGAACGGTGAGAAAATTCATAAAGCCAAAGTACAAAGGGATCTGGGAGTGCTAGTACAGGATTCTCTAAAGGTTAATTTGCAGGTTGAGTCTGTGATTAAGAAAGCGAATGGAATGATGTCATTTATCTCAAGATGGTTGGAATATAAAAGCAGTGATGTGCTTCTGAGACTTTATAAAGCTCTCGTTAGGCCCCATTTAGAATACTGTGTCCAATTTTGGGCCCCAAACCTCAGGAAGGACATACTGGCACTGGAGCGTGTCCAGCGGAGATTCACACGGATGATCCCTGGAATGGTAGGCCTAACATACGATGAACGGCTAAGGATCCTGGGATTGTATTCATTAGCGTTTAGAAGGTTGAGGGGAGATCTAATAGAAACTTACAAGATAATGCATGGCTTAGAAAGGGTGGACGCTGGGAAGTTGTTTCCGTTAGGTGGGGAGACTAGGACCCATGGGCACAGCCTTAGAATTAGAGGGGGTCAATTTAGAACGGAAATGAGGAGACATTTCTTCAACCAGAGAGTGGTGGGCCTGTGGAATTCATTGCCACGGAGCGCAGTGGAGGCCGGGATGTTGAATGTCTTCAAGGCAGAGATAGATAAATTCTTGATCTCGCAAGGAATCAAGGGCTACGGGGAGAGTGCGGGTACGTGGAGTTGAAATGCCCATCAGCCATGATTAAATGGCGGAGTGGACTCGATGGGCCGAATGGCCTTACTTCCACTCCTATGTCTTATGATTTTATGATCTTACGATCTTTTGACCAGGTGTTTCAGTCTCTGTTGTAGGTCCTTGGCCAGTTTGTGTGTAGGTGTGCCTAGTAGGGATACAATGGGTCCGAGGGGTATGTCTAGTTTGCGTACTTCGGGTAGGCTGTGGATGCAGGGGGTATTTGAGCCTTCTGATTTCATTTTCATGTAGTCTTGGTTATTTGTCCTACACTTTTTCATCTCCTCAGTGTTTGAATGATCCTGTTTGCTCGCTGCAGTGTTGGATCTATCTCCACATGTTGGTAAGTGTGTGTATCTGCAAGCAGTGCCTGTGCTTTCTCAATGTAGTCTGGTTTGTTCATAATGACAGTCATGTGCCCTTTGGATTATGATGTTACTGTCTTTGTTGAGTCCTTTGAGCGCTTTTCTCTCTGATGTGTTGAGGATGTCCCATTCATTCCTCCGGTTCAGTGTAGGGATTATAGTTTGTCAGGTGGCTTGTTGCGTTTCGTCTGTGAGTCCATTACCTTTTGGTGTATCTTCCAGAGCGGCCATGATGTCTGTTCTGTTTGTCTCTGTGGTTATAGTTTAGTCCACGTAATAGAACAGCTTTCTTGTTTCTACAAATGGGCTGCTGGATAGGTTTCTTATCCATGAGTCTTGTTTGTTGTTGGCCTTGCTTTTGTGGTGGATCAGTTTGGTCAGTTTTCTCCTGTAGCATATCTCTCTTCTTTGTTCTGGTCTTGTGTTGTTTGATGGTTGATCCTGTCCCTCTGTATCCTCTCCAATAGCTTGCCTACCACTGATGTCAGGCTCACTGGCCTGTAGTTCCCTGGGTCATCTTTGCTACCTTTCTTAAACAATGGAACAACATTAGCCACCTTCCAATCTTCCAGAACTTTCCCTAGTTGCTAAAGATGAAGCAAAAATCTCTGCAAAGGCCTCTGCAATTTCTTCCCTAGCATCCCACAACATCCGAAGATGGACTTGATCAGGCCCAGGGGATTTATCCATCTTAATGCACTTTAAGGCTGCAAAGACCTCCTCTCTGGTAATGTGCATGCTGTCCAAAACATCCCCACTTGTTTCCCTTATTTCATTAGCATCCATGATTCTCTCCTCAGTAAACGCTGAGGAGAAATATTCATTAAAAATCTTCCCCGTCTCCTGTGGCTCCACACATAGATGGCCATTCTGATCTTTAAGGGGACTATTCTCTCCCTAGCCACCCTTTTACCTTGAATATAGCTAGAGAACCTCTTGGGATTATCTTTAACCTTATCTGCCAGATCCTTCTCCTACCCTCTTTTTGCTCTTCTGATTTCCCTCTTAAGTGTGCTCCTACACTTTTTATAGTCATCTAGGGATTCACTTGAGCCCGATAACTTAAACCCAATGTATGCCTTCTTCTTTTCCCCGACCTGAGCCTCAATACCTCTCGTCAGCCAGGGTTCCCTAAACCTGCCAGCTTTTCCCTTCACCCTAAAAGGGCATACTGTCCCTGCACTCTTGATATCACACTTTCAAAAGCCTCCCAATTGTCAGTCATTTCTTTTCCTTCAAGCAGACTCACCCAATCAACCTCTGCTAGATCCTGTCTAATAGCCCCAAAATGGCCCTGCTCCAGTTTAGCACCTTAACTTGTGGATCTGTCCTACTTTATTCCATAATAAAAACTGAAAGAACCACGGTGCTGTAAATCAGAAAAAAAAACAAAGTTGCTGAAAAAAAACCAAAGAAACAGAGTTAACGTTTCGGGTCTGGTGACCCTTCCTCAGAACAGTTCAGCAGGACCTGCTGAGCTTTTCCAGCAACTTTGTTTTTGTTCCTACTTTTTTCCATAACTATGTTAAAACTAAGAGAGTTATAGTCACTGGACCCAAATTGCTCTCTGACTGACACTTCAGTCACTTGCCCAACCTTGTTTCCTAAGATGAGATTGGTACAAAGAGATCTGAACTTCTTCAGCTAGGTTTCAGTGAGCTATGAAGGAACAACAAAGGTCTTCAAAGATAGTAATCGCTGGATTTATCCTATTATCAGTTAGCACAGTGAAACATGTAGCTAGAGACACAGTGCAGGAAGGAGGGCTATAGATTCCTTGGAGATCAGTTTTTTTTTGGGGGGGGGAGGGCAATGAAAAAATAGTATCAGGTCCAGGATGAACCATACATGTTGTACATGGAGGGATCTTTATCGTGGCAGGAGAGTATGGGATATAGAACATAGAACATAGAACATTACAGTGCAGTACAGGCCCTTCGGCCGTCGATGTTGCGCCGACCTGTGAAACCAATCTGAAGCCCATCTAACCTACACTATTCCATTATCATCCATATGTTTATCCAACGACCATTTAAATGCCCTAAAAGTTGGTGAGTCTACTACTGCTGCAGGCAAGGCATTCCATGCCCTTGCTACTCTCTGAGTAAAGAATCTGACATCTGTCCTATATCTATCACCCCTCAATTTAAAGCTATGTCCCCTTGTGCTAGCCATCACCATCCGAGGAAAAAGGCTTTCACTGTCCACCCTGTCTAATCCTCTGATCATCTTGTATGTCTCTATTAAGTCACCTCTTAACCGTCTTCTCTCTAACGAAAACAGCCTCAAGTCCCTCAGCTTCCCTCATAAGACCTTCCCTCCATACCAGGCAACATTTTGGTAAATTTCCTCTGCACCCTTTCCAATGCTTCCACATCCTTCCTATAATGCGGCAACCAGACCTGTGCACAATACTCCAAGTGCGGCCGCATCCGAGTTTTGTACAGCTGCAACATGACCTCACGGCTCTGAACCTCAATCGCTCTACCAATAAAACCTAGCACACTGTACGCCTTCCTAGCAACCCTATCAACCTGGGTGGCAACTTTCAGGGATCTATACACATAGACACCAAGATCTCTCTGCTCTTCCACACTACCAAGAATCTTACCATTAGCCCAGTACTCTGTATTCCTGTTACTCCTTCCAAAGTGAATCACCTCACACTTTTCCACATTAAACTCCATTTGCCACCTCTCAGCCGAGCTCTGCAGCTTATCTTTGTCCCTCTGTAACCTGCAACATCCTTCTGCACTATCCACAACTCCACCAACTTTAGTGTCATCCGCAAATTTACTAACCCTTCCTCCTATGCCCTCATCCAAGTCATTTATAAAAGTGACAAACAGCAGTGGCCCCAAAACAGATCTGCTGGGGAGGGAAAGCCAACAGCAGGGTCAAAAGGAGGTGCAAAACTGAAAATCGGTCATTAAAAAAAGTAACTATGGAAGGTGTTTTTCTCCCTTTCTCTCCTTAGCGCTTAGGGAAGCAATGACAAAGACGCTGTCCTTTAGGTTAAGGTTTCAATCCAAGATTGAGATGACACATTGAACAGCACTATCAGAAACTGTCCTAGTCAACTTTCCCCCTAACTAATCCTGGATAGAGACCACCTTCATCATTAATGTTACACAATACACACAAATACATTTATTACATTTAAAAAAATGAATAATTTAAGAAAATCATTGTCTCACCCTAAAGAGAATACAAGGTCTACCTCCTTATTACAGATAGAAAATTCACTGGACATCAGTTAGTTTTCCTCTCTGACCCAGTGGTAGGTACAGCCAAGCTGAGGACTCTTCAGTCTGATACCAAACTGACAGAATTCTACTTCTGCTGTGGTTGAGGCACAGTGAGCTAGTTCAACATGAAGGTAATAGACACACATTCCTCACAGAACTGACCAAGGGAAATCAGAGAATCCCTACAGTGTGGAAAGAGGCCATTTGGCCCATAGAATCAGCTCCAACCCTCTAGACAGCATACTATCTAGACCCAGCCCGCCACCCCTATCCCCATAATCCTGCATTTTCATCATAGCTAATCCACCTAGCTTGCACTGCCCTGGACACTACAGGGCAATTTAGCATGGCCAATCCATCTAACCTGCAAACCCCACACAGTCAACCAAGGCTGGAATTGAACCTGGGTCCCTGGCACTATGAGTTAGCAATGCTAACCACTGAGCCACCATGTAGCCCATGGGAAAATTGAAAAATTTTGGAACCATTCATGTGAATGCAAACTCTTTTAAGCAATATTTGGAATTGCGCAGTATCAGTGCATATCCCTGTGCTTTCTTATTACATCTACAGCTGACATGGAGGCAATTTCAATATTCATCACACTGAGCATTTCTCATTGTCAGGAAACAACTTACTTTGCTGGAGAAGAACTTTGCAACCATTTGTAAGATGAGGTACGCCCAGAAAATATGGAGCAGTTGAAGGACAGCCAGCATGACGTTGAAGAAATAATATCCAAAGAATGGAGGATAGTGATAAACTGGATAGACCCAAGTACAATGAATGATCCTGTTAATAAGGACAGAAGTTAGATGTTACCATATTAAAGTAAATCCCATCAGTCCGGATGTACTTCGAGATCATTAATAAATAATTATAATCACAACTCAATACTGAAATGATGTGCACCACTTCTGGAATATGTCAGACAGCTTTAAGCCTTTCTTTTAAAAGAGAACTGGTGGAAAAAAGTTATCCTAGATAGAAACCAGGCAGTGAAAAGGACCTCTTATTCTGGTGCCTGCAGTCTGCAGCAAATGATTGTAATGAGGCAGCACAAGGACAAGTGAGATTTCCCACATCACAACACCCCACAGCTGTCCTCATGATCATATACAGCACGTTAAATGATAGAACATCAGGGCACAGAACCATAAGTGGTCTCTCAGTCTGCTACGGATGCATCTCTTTGGAACCGCTATCCATTTAGCCCCATTCCCTCTGCTCTTTCCTTTTAATCCTGCAAACATTTCCTCTAAGTATTTGTCTAATATTCAATTGAAAGTTTCTATTGATTCTGCCTCCATTGCCCTTTCAGGCAGTATGTTCCTGATCTCAGCAATTTGCTGCATCAAAAATATTTCCATATGACACTTCTTCTAATTCCTTTGAACCTGTATCCTTTGGTGAGCAAATACTTACACCACCAGAAATCATTTGTGATTTTAAACACTTTCATTAAATCTCCTCTTAACTTTTCCTATCCCAAGGAAAACCAAGTCAGCTTCTCCAATCTCTCACATAACTGAAGTCCCTCATCACAGTCCTCATAACATGCCGTGTGGTTACATGGTCAATATGCTGCTTACTGAACTCACTGTACTTTAATTTAAAGAGAATTTCTGTTGAGCAATCATTGTGTTAAGGAGTAAAGTATGGCAGCCAATGCCTGAAATCACTTCTTTCCTGAAGTCACAAAGAAGAAGGATTTTGTGATGATACTCACCAGAAAGGGAAGACGACAAGCCTGGTGATAATAAATACGACAGCAAAGACAATGAAGAGTGAGTTACAGACTCTTTTCCACCCAGCGTAGTTAAGCATCTTGGCAGACTGTCAAAGAGGATTCAGTGTTAATTACTTCACAGCAAAATCAAATGAACTGGACATAGTTTCATGTTTCAATGAGCACACAGAATGGACTATAAACATATATTATCACATTCATAAAAAGGACAATTTCAATATCTCCACACAACTTTATCTGAAGGCAGTAGAAATCTTTAAAACTCCAGGATTTACAGCAAGGCTGAAAATAGCCACATACATGTTTGCCTCTCGCCCAGCAGCCAGCCTGTGTGGTGTGTTACAGTGGAGGGGCCAAAGAACATCAGCAGGTGGATGATATAGAGACCCGAACTATATTCAGACCAACTTACAGTCTACAGGCATCCCCCAATATTTGTGATGCTGTGTACAGCTAGACATCAAATCAAAACAGGATCTCTGACAATCGCCAATTCAGTCTTGGACGGTGGTGAGCCCACTCAATTAACATCAGGGACATTTTCCCATGTCAATATTTACAAAAGTTAGTTATCCCAAAAAGGGTTTTTAAAAAATTCATTCATGGGATGTTATTGGCAAGATCAACATTTGTTGCCTATTCTTACTTCTTGAGACCGTGGCACGGAGGTGCCTTAAATCACTGCAATTCATGTGTGGGAAGGAGATCCAGCAACAGTGATATATTTCCAAGATGGAAAACTTGCACGCGGCAAGTGATATCACGGCTGTGCTAAAGGAGGGCACTATGGAGGGCTTGAGCAGTGAGGCATTATGGGTAGAGCTAAGAAATAAGAAGGGTGCAGTTACATTGTTGGCGCTGTACTACAGGCCTCCCAACAGTGAGCGTGAGGTTGAAGAACAAATAAGTCGACAGATTATGGAAAGATGTAGAGGTAACAGGGTGGTGGTGATGGGAGATTTTAATTTTCCCAACATTGACTGGGATACACTTAGTGTCAGAGGTCTGGATGGGGCAGAATTTGTAAGGAGCATCCAGGAAAGTTTTCTAGAGCAGTATGTCAATAGTCCAACTAGGGAAGGGGCCATATTGGACCTAGTGTTGGGGAATGAGCAAGGCCAGGTGGTAGAAGTTGCAGTGGGGGATTTCTTTGGGAATAGTGACCACAATTCTGTAAGTTTTAGAATACTTGTAGACAAAGATGAGAGTGGTCCTAAGGGAAGAATACTAAACTGGACCAAGGCCAATTATATCAAAATTCGGCAGGAGCTGGGAAATGTGGATTGGGGACAGCTATTTGAAGGGAAGTCCACATTTGATATGTGGGAGGCTTTCAAAGATAGGTTGAAGATAGTGCAGGATAGGCATGTCCCTTTGAAAACAAGGGATAGGAAAGGAAAGATTCGTGAACCGTGGATGACAGGAGAAATCGTGCGACTAGCCAAGAGGAAAAGGGAAGCGTACATAAGGTCCAGGCAGCTAAGAACAGAACGGTCCTTGGAGGAATATCAGGAGAGTAGGACCAATCTTAACTGAGGAATCAAGTGGGCTAAAAGGGGTCATGAAATAACTTTAGCGAACAGAATTAAGGAGAATCCCAAAGCCTTTTATTCATGTATAAGAAGCAGGAGGGTAACTAGAGAAAGGGTTGGTCCACTAAAGGATAAGGAAGGAAGGTTTTGTGCCGAACCTGAGAAAATGGGTGAGATTCTCAATGATTACTTTGCATCAGTGTTCACTGAGGAGAGGGACATGATGAATGTTGAGATTAGAGATAGAAGTTTGTTTACTCTGGATCACGTTGACATAAGGAGGGAAGATGTGTTGGGTAGGCTAAAGGATATTAAGGTGGACAAATCCCCAGGACCAGATGGGATCTATCCCAGGATGCTGAGGGAGGCGAGCGAGGAAATAGCTGGGGCCCTGACAGATATCTTTGTAGCATCCTTAAACACACGTGAAGTGCCGGAGGACTGGAGAGTTGCTAATGTTGTCCCCCTGTACAAGAAGGGTAGTAGGGATATTCCAGGTAACTACAGACCAGTAAGCCTGACGTCAGTGGTGGGAAAGTTGCTGGAGAAGGTACTGAGGGATAGAATCTATTTATATTTGGAAAAGAATGGGCTTATCAGTGATATGCAACATGGTTTTGTGCAGGGGAGATCATGCCTTACTAACTTGATAGAGTTCTTTAAGGAAGTGACCAAGTTGATAGATGAAGGAAGGGCTGTAGATGTCATCTACATGGACTTTAGTAAGGCGTTTGATAAGGTTCCCCATCGTAAACTAATGGAGAAAGTGAAGTCACATGGTGTGCAGGGTGTTCTAGCTAGGTGGATAAAGAACTGGTTGAGCAACAGGAGACAGAGAGTAGTAGTTGAAGGAAGTTTCTCGAAATGGAGAAAGGTGACCAGTGGTGTTCCACAGGGATCAGTGCTGGGGCCACTGTTGTTTGTGATATACATAAATGATCTGGACGAGGGCATAAGTGGTCTGATCAGTAAGTTTGCAGATGACACGAAGATTGGGGGAGTAGCAGAAAGCATAGGGGATTGTCAAAGAATACAAGAGAATATAGATAGACTGGAGAGTTGGGCGGAGAAGTGGCAGATGGAGTTCAATCCGGGCAAGTGTGAGGTGATGCATTTTGGGAGGTCTAATTCTAGAGCAAACTATACTGTAAACGGAAGAGCCTTGGGAAAAGTTGATGAGCAGAGAGATCTGGGAGTTCAGGTCCATTGTACCCTGAAGGTGGCTGCACTGGTGGATAGAGTGGTCAAGAAGGCATATGGTATGCTTGCCTTCATCGGACGGGGTATTGAGTATAAGAGCTGGCAGGTCATGTTAAAATTGTACAAGACTTTGGTTCGGCCGCATTTAGAATACTGTGTACAGTTCTGGTCGCCACATTACCAAAAGGATGTGGAAGCTTTGGAGAGGGTACAGAGAAGGTTTACGAGGATGTTGCCTGGTATGGAAGGTGCTAGCTATGAAGAGAGGTTGAGTAGGTTAGGATTGTTTTCATTAGAAAAAAGGAGATTGAGGGGGGACCTGATTGAGGTCTTCAAAATCATGAAGGGTATAGACAGGGTTGATAGAGATAAGCTTTTTCCCAGGGTGAGGGATTCAATAACGAGGGGTCACGTGCTCAAGGTGAGAGGAGAAAAGTTTAAGGGGGATACACGCGGAAAGTACTTTACACAGAGGGTGGTAGGTGCCTGGAACGCGTTGCCAGCAGAGGTAGTAGAGGCAGGCACGGTAGATTCATTTAAGGTGCGTCTGGACAGATGCACGAGTAGGTGGGGAGCAGAGGGATACAGATCCTTAGGAATTGGGCAATAGGTTTAGACAGTGAATTTGGATCGGCACAGGCTTGGAGGGCCGAAGGGCCTGTTCCTGGGCTGTAAGTTTTCTTTGTTCTTTGTTCTTTGGCAGTGTTCCCATGTGCCTGTTGCCCTTGTCCTTCTGGAAGGTATAGTTCACGGGTATGAAAGACGCTATTGATGTCTTGATGAGTTACTGCAAATGGTACATTTGCTACTATTGTTTTGCAGTGGTGGAGAGACTGAATATAGTACAATCAAGTAGGTTGCTTTGTCCTGGATGTGGTTCTTGAGTGTTGTTGGAACTGCACTCATCCAGGCTAGTCGGGAGTATTCTACCACACACTCCTGATTTGTGCCTCACAGATGGTGGACAGGCTTTGGGGAATCAGGTGAGTTACTTGCCACAGAATCAGCAGACTGTCACCTGCTCTTCTAGCTACAGTATACATATGGCTAGTCTGGTTCAGTTTATAGTTGAAGATAACACCCAAGATGTTGATAATGAGGGATTTCAGTGGCGTTATTGTCATTGAACATCAAGGGGTGATGGTTAGACTCTCTCTTGTTGGAGATGATTATTGCCTCCTATTTGTGTGGCGCAAATGTTACTTGCCACTTGTCAGCCCAAGCCCAGATATTATCCATGTCTTTCTGCATTTGGACATGGAGTGTTTCAGTATCTGAGGAGACACAAAGGGTGCTGAACATTGTGCAGTCATCAGTGAACATCCCGTTTCTGACTTTTTGATGGAGGCTAAGTCATTGATGAAGTAGCAAAAGGTGGCTGGGTGTAGGACACTAGCCCAAGGAACTCCTGCAGAGACATCTGGCCACCTACAACCACAACTATCTTTCTTCGTGCCAGGTATGACTCCCTGTTTTGCTGGGACTCCTGGATGCCCTACATCGTGAATGCAACCTCGCTATCGTGTACAATTACTCTCACCTCACCTCTGGAATTTAGCTCTTTTGTTCATGCTTGGATCAAGACAATTATGAGGTGAGAGACTGAGTGGCCATTGCAGAACCCAAAGTGAGCAGTAAGTAGGATATTCCTTTCCAAGTGTCACTGTCAACGAGGCCTACCGTTACTTGCTGATGGCCAAGAGTTGACTGATCGGATGATTATTGGCCTAATTGGATTTTTCCTGTTTTTTGTGGACAGGAATTATCTGGACACTTTTCCACAGAGATGTCAGTGATGTGGTCTCTCAGGCAGTAACAACATGGGATTAAACCCTAGAGTTAGAATTTTGGGTGGTTAGAAAGTTAAATGCAGCAAATGTCAAACTGGACTGGAACCCACCTCAAGCCTGCAGCAAGAGATAACAAGGTGTAGAGCTGAATGAACACAGCAGGCCAAGCAGCATCAGAGGAGCAGGAAAGCTGACGTTTCAGGCCTAGACTCTTCTTCAGAAGCCTGCAGCACTTCTGTTTTTAACATCTGACATTTAGGAGGAAGGATGAGCAATCCACTTTCAGGAAGTGGGAGTGTCATTGTTTTATTTGAATAAAGGTGTGTTTTTGAGGTTATTTACCTTTTCCAGCTGAACATTACCCAGCTGGGGATTTCTGCCCATAGGAAATCTCGCAGCTGAAGGGAGGTGAGGATTGCAACATGGAAACCAGAAAGCCACTTCCAACGTGGTCTGTGGGCAAAGAGAAGTGGGCTCATCCTGTGAGTAAACTTGTTAATGTCACAGTGATGGTACCAAACCCACAGCATGGGTGAGCTGGGGTCTTTTCAATATGCACATACTCCGTAATCTTCGTTTGCCTCCTACTGCTTCCCCATCTCCTCGCAATCCTTCCTTCCAATATCTCTACAGACCCTACCATTGCTGATCTTTCTATTAATCCCAATTTCTTTGACCATCCATGATTCTTCTCTTGCCACCCATCCAAGATTCCAAGCCCTCTCTCCTTACTTTCCCTTCCCCAGCTGTGCCCTGTTGCTGGAACTGTATCCACCAGAAAAGGCTCCCAATCTGGTGGTGGCTGGGAACCATGACAAAATACTAACCATGCCCTGGTATTAAATAGGGAATAAGGAAAATCCATTCTTCCTATTACCCTGACAATAAATCACCTGCCACAATGACCTTCATCAATCTTTCTCCCTTTCCATATGGGACTGTAGGGCTGAAATTGGTCCTGGACAGGAGGGCAAAAAAATGGAGAGAGTAAGTGACCAGTTTTATACTGCCTGATACTCTTTTCCATTGTAATCAGTGATAATCCAAATAAAGCTAGTATAGGTTGTGTAGGTTTAAATGAACCCAAATACTTCTCCAGCATGAGGTAGATACGTGGAATGTAGCGCTGATTATAATATTTACGTCTCTGTAAATTCACCTACTTCCAGCAGGATGTCAGATGAATCATGGACAATCATCACCAGGGTTCCCACGCGGATGTAGTTTGCGCACCATGAGAAGCTCAGCAGGATGATGGTTGCTAAGTGATGAATTATTTGTTCTTTGAAATCCTAATCAATCAATAAAAGTAACAGTCAATGAACATAAACACAGGAAAAACATCACACAATCAGCTTCCTTGATTAAGAATCAAGCATTTAGAATACTGAGTTAATTCCCGTATCCGGACATTTCTAACCCACTGAGAGCGGAGAATAGAAGCTCTATGCTGAATTTACGATCAGACAACCTTGGGCGCCCTTTTTAAAAACAGTCGACAGGATCAGATTCTGGGATACCTGGCCCCTTGTGCCAGATAACGGGGTGGGTGAGCAGGTAACCACTCCCATCATTGCTGGCTCCAATGTAGAGATGGGCAGTTCAAACCTGCCCAACTGCATCTGAGAGTATACCTGGCTCACAACATCTCCAAGGAGTTATAATTCACAGAGGAGGCCCCGTCCCCACCTGCTCTGGAATTCTTCAACTGATGAGGCATTTGCCTTGAAACAGAAAAGAAGTTCTGCTTTTTCAGTTTCGATAGGCTCCATTGGAGCAATGTTGATCTCTTTCGACAGCTGATCCCATTATTAATATTTGGTTGAGTTTCAAAAGCTTTATAATAACTTCTCAGGAAGGGATTGTACACATAGTTGATTGACAGTTTTATCAGATTATTCATTCTTTATTAAGGACTACAGAAAGCTTCAGCACAGAGATATTTGGGATTCCTTGTGCAAAAATCACAAAGAAGAACTAGCCAATAATTCCAACAGGTGATAGGGAAGGCAAATGATACACTGGCCTTTATTTCAAAAGGAATTGAGCATCAAAATAGGGAAGTCTTGATAAAACTATGTAAGGCATTGGTTAGACCACATATGGAATACTATGAAGAGTTTTGGGCCTCTTGTTTAAGGATAGATATACTGGAATTAAGGGCAGTCCAGAGAAAGCTCACTGGGTTGATCCCAGATAAGGAGGGACTATCTTATAAGGAGATGTTCAGTAAGTTAGATCTGTACTCATTGAAGTTTACAAGAAAATAGGGAACCTTTTTAAAACATACAAGATTCTGACGGACGGATTTGACAGAGTTTATGTGGAAAAACTGCTTCCCTTGTGGGACAGTCTAGCACCAGAGGTGCAATCTCAAAATAAGAGATCACCATTGAGATCACAGATGAGGAGGAATTCCTTCTCTCAGAGGATAGTGAATCTGTGGAAGTCTTTACAGACAAAGACTCTGTCATTCAAGCCTGCTCCACCATTCAAAAAAACCATGGCAAATCTGTTTTTAACCTCAACTCTACATTTCTACACATCCCTCAATCTTTTATCCCTGCAGTAATCAAGAATCAATCTCCCTCCACCTTAAAAATATTAAGTATACTCAAGGCTAAGACAGATAGATCTTTAATCATTAAGAGAATCAAAGCTTATGGGGCAAAGACAGAAAAGTAGTTGAGGGTTAACAGATAAGCCATGATCATGCTGAATAGCAGTGAAGGCTCAATGGGTTGAATAGCCCAGTTTTGCTCTTATGTCTTATGGTCTTAATAAAGCCTCATTTGATTTGGTCACTGAACAGATGTTGCTTGTCTTTAAATTGACCACTTGAGGGAATTTAAGAATTTCTTTCATTGGGTCTGGAGTTCTTTTCTCAGCATGAAATGTGCTTGAGTCAGTGTTTTTTAGGCTCAAAAATAAAAATTGTTGGAAAAGCTCAGCAGGTCTGGCAGCATCTGAGGAGAGAAATCAGAGTTAACGCTTCAGGTTCAGTGATTCTTCCTCAGAACTCAGAGAGGTCACTGGACCCGAAACGTTAACTCTGATTTCTCTCCAACAGGTGCTGCCAGACCTGCTGAGCTTTTCCAGCAATTTCTGTTTTTGTGTCTTATTTCCAGCATCCGCCGTTCTTACAATTTTTATTTAGTTTTCTTAGGTTGTTAAATGATTAATTTTTGTTCAGATTCATTTCAAAGACTTTCCACTGTTATTACATGGCTCCATAGTGGATTCTGGGTGAGCCAATATGGAGGATACATTGTTGCAAGGTGGAGGTGGCAATTGATACAGTGTCACATCAAAAGGGGCTTTCTCAACTTATGTTTCCCACCTGCTTCACAAAAATCCAGCCCTCGGTTTAAGTTCTAATATTTGAAAAGCCAAAGTACACAAAACTCCTGTGACTCAGATTGGTTCTCTTGCTTTGATTCAAACCTTTTCACTGTGTATACAAACACACACACACACACACACACACACACACACACACACACACACAGAATTTTACTCAAATATACAAGAGCAACGCGAAAAAGACCACTCAACACATCCCTTCACCCAGCCATAAATTCTGGAGGCAATTTGCTCTCTGTCCATATACAGAAGTGAAAACAATCCAGTAGACTGGTATGAAGAATAATAAATAACCACACTGGATTAACATTTTTTAAAGGGCTGCTATAATCCACATGAGAGGAAGTTAAGTTATGGATGCCTGAAGCTCCAGTTACACTCCATCTGTAGTTCAGTCTGGGCACTGAACCTCAGAAAGTACATCCTGCCCTTTCAGTGGCATTTTAGCCACCCAGATTCCTTGAATGATACAAGGCTAAAAGGGTTCGACTTAGGAGAACAGGTTGCATGGATGAGACTTATGTTCATGTACAGAAAATTAAAGGGTGATGTAACCCAATATATTTAACATGATAGAAAGATAGATCAGAATGGGTAGAAACAGAAAAACCAGATTCACCTGATGGGGAAATCCCAAAGAGGCAAATCTTCAAATCAGAGCTTGACCATTTGGGATGATGTCAGGGAGCAGTGTGTCAGCCAACAGGAAGTGGAAGTCTGGAACTCATTCTCCAAAGAAATTATCAATTAAAAACTGTAAAATCTGAGATGGAGAGGCTTATCTTTATGCAAGGGATACAGAACCAATGATCCGATTTAATTTATGAAGTTTCAGAAGTTGAATGGCCTGCTTCTGTTTCTCTGACTACCCAAGAGAAAGGTAAGTCTGTTTTTGTTTCTTTCTTTCACAGGCTCTGTTGCCTATCTTCAGTTGCCCTGGAGAAGATGGTGATGAGTCACCTTCTTGAACTGCTGCAGTCCATCTGAATTGACTTTTCTGTAGCAATTTGGTTCAATGGAGTAGCTTATTAGAATTTCAGAGAGCACTTAAGAGTTAAACACATTCTGGAGTTACATGTAGGCCAAACTAATTAAGGATGACAGATTTCATTTCTGTAGAACACTAGTGAACCAGATGGGTTTTTACTCTAATTGGTGATAGTTTCATGATCATCAATACTCAAACTAGCTATTTTGCAGGCATCCCTGTCCTCATTACACTGCTCATCCATCTTCTAAAACACTCATAAGCTTGACATCATCCAGGACAAAGCAAAGCAGTCTGCTTGACTGGAACCATATCAATATTCACTCCCTCCACTGCTGAAGATCGTGTGTTACCTTGCATGGAACCCAATGTTCCTTCACAGAAACAAAGAAGCAGGGTCAGTATATTCAGCCCGCCGTCCCTGTGATGCCTTTGAATTCAATCATGGCTGACCTACAGCTCAAATGCATCTACCCATCTTGACTCTAACTGTCAAAAGTGCTTCCTAATAAAAATCTGAGATAACAAGATGTAGAGCTGGATGAACACAGCAGGCCAAGCAGCATCAGAAGGGTCTTCAGAAAGAAGGGTCTAGGCCCGAAACGTCAGCCTTCCTGCTCCTCTGATGCTGCTTGGCCTGCTGTGTTCATCCAGCTCTACACCTTGTTATCTCAGATTCTCCAGCATCTGCAGTTCCTACTATCTCTCCTAATAAAAATCTATTTGTTTCTTAACTGATCCTCAGCTTTACAGCTTGTTGCAGGTAAATACCAAAATTCAATTTAACGTGTACACCTTACACCAAATTAATTGTAATGATTCAAAATCTTACCTTTCTTTTTACATCTGACGCAATACTGAACAATAGTGACCAATAAAAACTAAGCTCAGTTATGTAGTACCAATACTGCGAAGGCAATAGTGTCTGTTAAGAGAACAAAGAGACATGAACAAAATGACATTCTCAAATCCACTTATAGTGTGTTATTAATGCAGACCCAGGGAGATTAATCAATAAGGATTAAATCTAGATCACAGATGATTCGAGAGAAGTTCAGCAGCTCTAGCAGTGTTTGTGGAAAGAGCAACAGAATTAACACCTCATGTTTGGTGAGACTTCTTCAGAATTGTGGATGTTGTGATCAGCTAACATTAGAGACACTACCTGGTGCTGCATTCAACTGATTTCTGCACAATGTGCACTATCCCCAACAATAGGTTAACACCTGGACAGCAGCTTTAAAACCTTCCTCGGGGTCCCATTTATTCATTCTGAATGTTCCGGTGACTAGGACCCCACCACAGTGACAGATGCAATGTGAATTTTACACCACACGCTGTCTTATTGTGAAGGTTATGCACAGGAAGATCAGGTTGAATGTGAAATGGACAACTGAACTGATTTTGTGGGATTTCTGCCCAATGAGTGGGGTTTGAACTGCACCAGTTATCCCACAGTTCAATTGTTTATCAGCAAGCTACACTGTTGTAAATTTAAGTTAATTGCTTCTGTGTCACAGTGGCACAAAACTAATAGTGTTGTTTAGTAGATAGAAAAGTGGTCTTGGCTCTGCATTATTTGATACAATCTTCATCATATAGGTTTAACTTCCCAGCTTGCAATGGGAATGAGCTGACTGGATGTAGTAAACTATCCCTGCTTTCAGAGGAAGTAATCAAAGGCATGGCTGGAAAAGATCACCCTACCAACACGATAAAGGGATTGGCTGGAGGTAGTCAAAATGGTAGGCAGCAGAAGCAGGATCCTAGTTTTAATGCAGGAAATTGTTTAATGATCTAATCAGGTCAGGAGAGGTAAGAATTCGCTTGCATCTTAAAACATGTTCAATACCTCAATCGTTCCCTCTGCTTTGTCAAGCTGAAGAAAGCATGCCATTCCTTCATAGGGAGAGGTGATGACTTAATGGTAATGTCAGTCAATGTTCTGGGGATGTGGGTTAAAAACCTACCATTTCCTCATGCTAGGGGAGTCCAAAACTAGAGGGCATAGGTTTATGGTGAGTGGAGAAAGATTTAAAAGGGGCCCGACGGGCAACTTTTTTACACAGAGGGTGGTACATATATGGAACAAGCTGCCAGAGGAAGTGGTAGAGGCGAGTACAATTATAACATTTGAAAGACCTTTGGATAAATGCTTGAATTGGAAAGGTTTCGAGGGATATGGGCCAAATACAGGAAAATACGATTTGTTCAGTTTGGGAAACCTGGGCAGCATGGAAGGATTGGGCCTAAGGGTCTGTTTCTGTGCTGTATGACTCTAGGACTCGAAATGACTAAAAGAACCTAGACATGTGGTCATCGAGATCAACGAATCCCTACAGTGTGGAAACAGGCCCTTCTGCCCAACAAGTCCACACCAACCCACAGAGCATCCCACCCAGACCCATTCCCCTATAAACCCACCTAATCTACACATCCCTGAACACAATGGGCAATTTAGCACGGCCAATTCACCTAGCCTGCACATCTTTGACCATGTAACCACTTAATTAGTTGATTCTTAACATGGAGATGACAAACAAATGCTGACCAAGCCAATGACGCTCACATCCCATAAAAAAAAGTTTAACTTAAAATAGCCCTTACCTTACTTGTCATATTAACTTTCCCTCATCCCTATTTATACATCCACCACTGCCAGTAACCGTCACTCTCATGTATGCTTCTCTGTCAGTCATTCTCCATTATATATACACATCTCTTCTTGTCCCCATTGCATGAGATGACAGCACAAAATGCAAGGAAGAGATTGAGGTGACCCCCAACAGGGTGGAAGAAGTGAACAGAGGGCAATGGTGGCAAGTAACTGAGGAGGATTCTGGGAGAAGTCAGCTCGCTCACCATGACCAAGAAGGGGATTGCGGAGGGTCTGGTGCTCAACAGGAGGAACAGCATCCAGAGGGTGGCAGGGAGAAGCAAATGAGGAAGAATCTGGGAGAAGTCAGCTCACTCACCACAACTGAGAAGGGGTCATGGAGGACCCTGTGTCAAAGAGTAGTAAAGAGCAAATGGTAGTGAGAGGGAATGAGCCTGAATGAAAAAAAGAAGGAAAGAAAAGCAGTTGGAGCTCACGGGCAACAGAGACATGGATGAGAGCCAGTGTCATGGTATGATACTGCACAAAAGATTATTGGATGGCAGAGGAAGCATAATCTGGATAATTTGCCCATTTTTCTCTAACTTGTGGCTGTCATTCTTTAGACTGGAAACATCTTGATATACTCACTCATTTCATCAGTACTCAGCACTATTATCTAATAAGCATCACTGTTTGCCATTATTTGCATAACAAGCAGGACCTTCCGAATCCGGTGTAAGAAAAGTGGTTCAACAGCATTGTTTTCTCCCAAGCTGACTTGCCAGCATTGAGACATTAAATCACTGAACACCAGCTCCACTGAGGGGGACATTATCATCCCTAGACCTGAATCCAGATCCCCAAAGCAGCTGCTCTACTTTGATCTGGGCCATGGCAGGAAACTCCCAGAAGAACAGATGGAAATGCTTTAGATATATCCTCAAAGTATTCCTGAAGAAGTTAAATATCCAAGTTGAATCATGGGAGTCCTTGCCCTTTTGGTCAGTCACAAGCAAAGAAGCACATCGGGATGCACGGAACACAGAATTTTACAGGGATTAACTAGGGGTAGCTGAAACATTGAAGGGAGTGCACAAACGTCCAAATGACCCCAACTACCCAACCATCCAAACACCAGCTGTCTTAGATGTGGCAGAGTCTAAAGATCACACATTGGACTCATCAGATGTCTCAGAACCCATTAAGCCAGAGTATAGGAGCAGGTCAACTGTTATCCTGAGGGACTGACTAAGAAGAAAAACATATCAGTGCTAAATCAGGCCCAAATTCAAATGATGATGGATACTCCAGCTTCAAGAGTTACCAGTACAAAAGTTTTGAAAGTAGGCAAGAAACACAGTTAACACTTAAACACTCAGAACGACTGACCTGTTTCGGATATCCTACCCACACCTCCCATGTGTCGTAAAACCACGGCTTCTGTAACAGAATAGAAAAATGCAGCACTGGCATCATTAACCAAACACTTCAGTAATCTGCACACAGTGATTAAAGTGAGCATGAGGCAATGCAACCCAAATCTCTTCTTTACAATTAAGGTGACAGTCAGAAAAATCTGATAATTCTTCGACACCTGTCACTTCCTCAGAGCGTCTCATCTTCAAAACCAGTGAATTAGTTTTAAGTATATGCATTGGTTCCTCCTGGGATGATGCAGCTGCCAATTTGTGCAGAGGTTGAATCACAGATCATAGAATCCCTACAGTGTGGAAGCAGCCCATTCAGCCCATTGAGTCCACACCTACCCCCCCAAAGACATCCCACCTAGACTCACCCCCTACCCGATCCTTGCATTTCCCACCCTAGACACTATGGGCAATTTAGCATGGCCAATCCACCTAAGCTACACATCTTTGAACTGTGGGAAGAAACCAGAGCACTGGAGGAAACCCACACAGATACAGGGAGAAAGTGCAAACCCCACACAGTCACCAGAGGCTGGAATCGAACCCAAGTCCCTGGCGCTGTGAGGCAGCAGTACTAACCACTGAGTCACCGTGCCGCCCCTATGAGTTTGAAATTTGACATAGACTCTCTGTCCAAAGTGTAGGGACTGGCTGAAACTAAGTTTTACTTTCTCACAGGGCTGTATACTAATTTGACCAAAATAAACCACTTGGAGTGAATCAATTTATATAATAAAAAGAGAAACTTACATTTATTTGGCATTGCTAATGCAGAAAATGCTCTATAGGGTTTTCCAGGAGTTAAATGGTGGGACAAAGAATGAAGCCAATTTCACAAAAAAGGTCAAAGTTTAAATAGTATTCAGAGGCTTCTAAATGTTCCCAGCATGTATGTTGGGCAATTACTGTGCAGCTAATCAAATGCAACAGAAAAAGCTTGCCATGGCACCTACCATATTGAATTTTAGACATCCATTGCATGTGTTAAAACAGACACAGCACACTCAGGTTTTGAAGTGCTATTTGAAGAGTTCGGACATTTTACCACCTTAAAGGTGCCTTAATAATGCAAGAACGTGCTATCCTAATGGTGGTAGCGGAACATTTAAGATATGGTGGATTTTGATTCAATTCTGCAGATGGTCATAATCCTCACAAGATCAGCACCAAGTCCGTAACAGTATGACCCGTAAAGTGGCAGCATGTTAAACTGGATGGAACCAAATCTCCTTGAAATACTGTGTGGTGTGAGGAATGAGATTTAAGTATGCACATATACTGTTTGAGGAAGAGCTTTAATTTTCAACTAGCAGCGCATGGGTTTGCAAAAACAGAAATTGCTGGAAAAGCTCAGCATGTCTGGCAGCATCTGTGGAGAAAAATCAGAGTTAACACTTCAGGTCCAGTGACCATTCCTCTGAAGTGGGGATGGGTCACTGGATCTGAATAGTTAACTCTGATTTCTCTCCACTGATACTACCAGATCTGCTGAGCTTTCCCAGCAATTTCTGTTTGTGTTTCTGATTTCCAGCATCTGCAGCTCTTTCAGATTTTATTTAGCATATGGGTTTTGTCTATTTTGTGTGAAGTGATTAAAAGTGAATAAAATCAGTCTCTTCAGAACCTCAACTTTAGACCAGGACAGGAGGAGGATCAAACATTAAGCCACTAGCTTAGCAGAAACTGGGATGAGCAATTTTTTAAAAATTAAGTTGTAAGCTTTTGAAATGCAGTACAAAGATGAATTGACTGGTGTCAGATACAAGAATAATTTCTCCCAGAAAAAGAACTTTGTTCAGAACAGTCAGGGGAGTAAATTATCTCTGTACGTACTGCAGTTTGTGAAAGCCTCCAATCCAGGTTTGTTAGTGAAATCTGCATTCATTATCAAGAATGGAGAAAAGTCTAACAGCTCAGTTATGAAAGTCAAAAAATGAATCAGGAACTGTTTACACAACCTTACTACTAGTCACCAAACTCTGGTTCCTCAGTCCTGCTTTCTATTCCTAGCAGACTACACCTACAAAAAGTAAGTATTTTATCTCTCTCCAGCTCATGGAATTTGTAAATCTCGGTCCTGAGCAACCGAGCCTATGTCGCTTTTTGAGTTGGGACGTCACCGCTGGAGCTCCACCTGTAGATTCACCCCCAAGGTTGCTCAGACTGACCTCGTTCCTCAGGCATTTATCTTGCCCGATACTGAGAAGCAGCAATTAAGCCAATCTACACATTTGTAAGGAAAGATAAATTTCTCTGGATTTTGATTGACTACAAAGTGATGGTCTTGGGAGTAAATGGGATTTGTTTTGCCATGCTTTTTGAAATCTTTTAAACTGTTACATTTGAAGAACTGTTTTTTGGTTTATTTAATTTTGTTGCTTTTGTGTAGTTTTGATTTTTGTTAAAACTAAAATTTGTTGCCTGGCATACTCATTTTTCAGCAAAAGATTGCCATATCAAATTTTAAAAAATGATGCATCAAGCCAGATTTCATTCTGGGGTCTGAGTGGTAACATCTGTACGATCATAACCACTGTCTCTTGCATTTCCTGTAGTGGTGTGTAATATAATATAAGCTGATTTACAACTAGTTTCCCAGATATATTCTGGATGTTTGATATCCTGTACATTAGGTGCATGATAAGTGCCTTCAGCGAAGAGAGTTCTGGAGTAGGGCAAATTTAGCTTCATTCATATAAGGTTCAGTGTAACAGGGAGCCTGGTCTAATCTAACAGCAGACCTCACTAGCATTCCACTACAGCTCCCCGGCATGGAACTCTTTGATGGCCAGGCCTATGACAGGTAGAATCCTTAGCAATACTGGGCTGACTATTCTCCTGGGGAGCAGGAATAGTGTCTCCAAGCCCAACAAGTAAGTTTTTCAGGTTCACATTCAAGGGTGTCCAGCAAATTGTGTCAGGTTTCACTGATGTGTTTATGGCAGATGCCCAATCTTTGGCCAGGTAAGATATTGTGGCTGTTTAATAATTTACATAATCTAAGAACTCTACTGGAGTCCAGAAAACACCTCCACTGCCCAATAAACAGCACTAAATTAACTGCATGCGTGAAACATGCGAACAATACACCACGTGTTAATTCCTGTGGCCACAAGTGTCAAAAGTGCTCCAAACTTATCAAACATAAAGAACTGCAGAAGCTGTAAACCATATAAAAAAACAGAAGTTGCTAGAAAAACTCAGCAGCTCTGGCAGCATCTGTGAAGAGAAATCAGAGTTAAAATTGCAAATCCAGTGACTCTGCCTCAGAAACGTTCCGAGGCAGGGTCACCAGACCGGAAACATTAACTCTGATTTCTCTTCACAGATGCTGCCAGAGCTGCTGAGCTTTTCCAGCAACTTCTGCTTTTGTCATCAAAATTAAATGTCACTAAACCCCAATGGTATGAATTTGTATCAAAGCATGCAGTGAAATTACTTACATCAATCAGGACAGCAATACCACCAATAAATGCCAGGAGGTAAAATGTACATCGCCAGCTGGAAAATAAGCAAACAATTCATACATTAAACTAATTTCTCTTTAAAACAAACTGACTGCAATGGGTATTTACACACACACATGCAAAGGAGAAAGGCTGTTGGATCTATTTTATCTGTATTGGCTTTTTGAAGCAGCTTTCTAACTAATCCCATTTCCTACCCATTCCTGATTGCCCAGAATATTATCCCCCGGCAATGTTATACATAGACACCAGACCAGTGCTGTTGGAGAATCCAAACCAAGAATCAGAGCCACATTGAGAACAAAGTTTTTCCACTCTTGCTCTTTCTGGTGCAGACTACATCCTTTAACATGCTCAAAAAAAAGAATTTTACAGATGCTGAAAATCTGAAATAGAATGGGAAGTGTTGGAGTTACTGAGCAGATTGTGTAGCATAAAGATATCCACATTAGTGGCTGCCTCTCCAGAGAGAGACAGTCTTCTTGATAGATGCCACCTGCTTGGTGCAATTACAGGGGGGCTATGGGAATGGCAAGGACAGAGTGTTAATGCCCCTCCATCTGGCAGAAAAAAAATCAAAGTGGGCACACTTTTCTCAACTGATTTAATGCCCACAACCATGAGATCAGACTGGTCATGGAGAAGGCAAGTTTGAGATTTCTTTACAACAGGGTTAATCGTTTTGTGTAGTAAACACAATCAAGAACCAAGCTGGATACAGGAAATACACAGAGGTGGAAAAGCAAATGTGAGAAGCAAAGAGGTATAATGAAAAGAAAAGCTGGTAACTAACATTAAGGGAAATCCTCAAACCTTCCTTCTATAAGCACATTAATAGTAAAAGGGTGGTAAAAGGGGATTAGGGCATATTAAGGACCAAACAGAAATCAACAAAGGGATTTACATTGAGAAGCAAGATGCATGGCTGAGGTGTTAAATGAATACATTGTATCTGTCTTCACCTGCAATGCAGATGCTGCCAGGACATGGTTACATGAGGAGCTCCATCACTAAAAGGGTTTAGAAATGATGAGGAGATATTGATAAGCTATTAACAGTTGAAGCTGATAAGGCACTGGGACCAGATGAGAAGCATCCTAAGATCATGAAGGGACAGAGAGTGGAATTTGCAGAGACACACAAATGAAAGACACTAGATCTTTCAAACTAACCTGGATCAGGACAGTGCCGGAGAAATGAAGGATAATAAACATTAGCTCAGAAAGCCATGTAAAGACTGGTCTGTATTACTGGGCCTATCAGTTTAATTCTAGTGGTGGGGAAACATCTGGAAACAAAAATTCTGGATAAAATTAATAGTCACCTGGAAAAACGTGGGCTGATTTGGAAGGGCCAGCATGGATTTGTTAAAGGGGGACATTATAACTAATTTACTGAAATTTTTTGAAGTAGGAACAGCGAGGATTGGTAATAGCAAGGCTGATGTTGTAGTGTATATGGGCCTCCAAATGGCACTCGATACAATGCCACACAACAGATGTGAGGAAAGTTGCTCGTCATGGAATAAAACGTAGCAACGTGGATACAAATTGGTGGAGTGGTACAAAACCATGAGAATTGGTAGGTGGATATTTTTCAAGTTGAAGAGAAGTGGAATTCGAAAGTGAATTTGGGCCCTTGGTTTTCCTTATATATATATATATATATATATATAAAAATGATTTGTATCTTGGCGGGCAGGGGACAATTTCAAAGTTTGTGGGTAACTCAAAACTTGGGAGAATTGTAAATTGTGAAAAGGACAGAATGAAACTTGAAAAGGACTTTAACACTACAGCTGTCTAGATAGGTGGCCGACGAGCTTCAGATGAGGAGAAATGTGAGATGATTCATTTTGGTACAAATATATAAGACTATTCTAAACAGTGTGCAGGAGCAGACAGACCTGGGTAAATATGTATAAAAGAACAGGGAGAGGGAGTGTTAATGACGCATATAGTATGCTAGCCTTCATTAATTAACTCATTTAGGACACTGCTTAGACCGCAGTTAGAATATCATATACAATTCTTGCTGTCACACTATGGGATAGATGTGAAAGCATTGGAGTGTATGGGGAAATGGTTCACAAGAATGTTTCCTGGGAGGAGATATTTCAGTTATGAGGAAAGATCAGAGAAGTTGGGAGCATTCTCCTTAGAGAGGAGTTTTGAGAGAAGCTTTCAAAATAGAAGACTGGACACAGTAGACAGAGGGAGCCTGTTCCAATTGTGAAGGGTTGAGAACCAGAGGGCATCGATTAAAGTGATTTACAACAACAGCAAATGCATTAAGACAATACAGGCTCAAGGCTACTACTTTGAGGGGAGTACAGGGGCAGAGGGGCCTCAGGGCTCATTGCATGATTCTCTGAAGATGGCCAGGCAAGTTAAAATAGTTGTTAAGGCAGCTTTTAGTATCCTTGCATTTATAAGCAGAGGCATAGAGTATAAAAGAGACAAAGGTCATCACTGAAAAGAATATCAAAACGTATTTAAATATTGATGAGACTGACAGTGTATGAAAAAGTGCAGTTATTGTTGTTTGAATATAAATTGCAATTAACATTCGAGACCTAAGAGGATCAGATTAATCCAGTCTTAGGGGTATTCAAATACAGACTTAAATCTCAAGATATCACATCATTAAAATAAACCTTTTGTCACAACCTGTTCACTCAAAATGTTTAAAAAAAAGTGTAATCATATTTTCCCAGTAGGGATACCACACAAAATCTCTGGAGTAGTCTCATCTCCAATTACGAGATAATTCTCCAATTCAGAGAAATTGCCAGCAGCAGGAATGGAGAGATTGTTTCACAAACAACTAAATGTATTTTCCAAGGCAAATGATCTTAAAAGCATAAGACACCATCCGTGTCATTGCTGGTGTTCCCCACAAGTCTTGTAACATTTCCACTTTAGACCTGATAAATTTTAAATTTCCATTTAGCAAGGCAAGTCTTGATACCAGGCAATAGTGTTCTCTCACACTGAGTTTAAAGCAAATAGGTTGCAATTAGGAGACTCTTCAGTTATGTGCAGCTTGTCTGTTTCTCTATACTGTCCAGAATGGGTTTACACTGAGGCCAAATTAATGGAGTTTGGCTGACCGTGGGCTCTGGCCTGTCTGGAAAATTTTTAAGCAAGACCACCTGCTCTGTGGTAGTTCAAAGCCTGCTCGGTCAGTTATGTTTTGCAACAAATCACCTCTTAGTGACATCTGGTGTTTCCCATTCCTTGATCTAAAGGGAATTTGTTGGTGCTCGCCTGTGTTCAGGCAGCTAGCTCCAAATAGTACAACGTAGTACAGATGCAATGTGGGCAATAGGTAGGTTTAGCAGGTCATGATAACTGGGGATCAGCACCAGAGACAATAGGTACAGCAGATGCTGGAGAACCCGAGATAACAACGTGTGGAGCTGGATGAACACAGCAGGCCAAGCAGCATCATAGGAGCAGGAAATCTTGACATTTTGGGCCTAGACCCTTCATCAGAAATGGGGGAGGGGAAGAGGGTTCTGAAATAAATAGGGAGAGAGGGGGAGGCGGATAGAAGATGGATAGAGGAGAGGATAGGTAAAGCGGTAAAGGTGATGTGGCTGTAGTACCTGGTTTGCTTCAGGACAGATGCTTTGACCATCTTTTATGTTTTCGTCAGTCAGTGAACGTATGGGGTCATGATATTTGTGAGGACCGATCACTGGGAGGGGTGTTGAGCACAGCATTCCAACTACAATGTATGTTATTAAAATTATTTGATGTCAACGAGGTTTGTGAGTTGCGCTATTTGTAAAATAATGCACAGTACTGTGGTGTGAAGTCTGATAGGACAATAGCTAAGATCTGCAGTCCAGTACTACCACAGAAGATCAAGCTATTTTGTACAACAGGATGTTTCCCACCTTGCCCTTTGTTGCTGTTATCCTTTGATGGTATCTGAACACTAACGGTTCATGCAAAGTTCCTTCCACTTGCATTCACTGGGATTATCATTTAGTTTTAGGCTATCAAATTAGATATGTAGTTATTATTATTATTACTACTTTGTTGGCCCTGATATTTTGGTGGTGAACTCTCTGGATATATTTTTAAGACTGATTCACTGAGACTGCAGTGTTACACCACGAACTGCAATATTCCGTCAACTGAGTGAAATCTCTGGTATACTATCTTGTCTAGAGAGTTCGCAACAATGGAGATTGCGTGGTATAACAACTGATAAAAGACCAATTAGTTTGGGCTGACAGATACATGATATAGGACACACTTTGTGCTGCTCCAAGGCTCCAATCACGATCAAGAACACCTGGCCTTACGGACTGAAAGTCAGCCCTACTGTTGTGGCCTCCATTTGACCTAAAGTTCAGCATTGAGGGTCTCGAGTTGGAAACTCTATCATGATTCATGGTGCAGCACACTGCTATAAGAATATGAAGCATCTGTTGACCCTGATATGGCATGATGCTCTTTGCCTTATGGCATGGGACATCATTGCACCAATTGTCACATGGGATGTCTGTGACTTACACCACAGAGACAGTTTCATACATATGCAGTTGGGCATATCTTGCTGGGCAGTTTTACCTGATCAAATTCTTCAAAATTGTGTCACATCTTCCTTTCATTCTGGATGACTGGAAAGTGGAGGAGAATGGGAATGACTGCTAGTCCATGATCACGTTGTGGGAAGTTGTTTAGGACTAGACTCTGTGCTGGTTGAGGGTGGCCATTCAAGGAACTGACCCCACACAGGCTAGTTCAGTATGTTCAGCTCCTTCTGATTAGATGACAGTTCTGAGGAAGGGTCACTCGACTCAAAATGTTAACTCTAATTTTTCCCCACAGATGTTGCCAGACCTGCTGAGCTTTTCCAGCAATTTCTATTTTTGGTTTTGATTTACAGCATCTGCAGTTCTTTTGGTTTTTATTTGACATTTTTCATTTTGTTCAAATTGCTGTGTCAAGGCAAGGTGGTTTATTGGAGGTCAAATTTAGGCGCTGAATAACTCCAGACTGTTTTGTGGTTACTGAGGGATTGAAAGTATGCTGGGGGTGGCAGTGAAGCATTATTGAAGGGACTTATTGTTGCCAGTTAGCACTTGGAAGCTTATAAATGTTTGCAATAACGATAACACGAAGCTGAACATTCCCCCAGTACATTGTAAATGTCAGGACTGCAGCTGGATGGGACATATCTGGCACAGCATGTTTTACATCAGGGGAGTAATGCAGTGGATCAAACTCTTTAATGCAATAATGTCCTGTTCCTTCAATTCCAAAATGATTCACTGGAAGGAAATACTGTTGCTGGAGCGCTGGGTGGCAAGATAATAAACAAATTTAATTTGGTAGCCGATAAAACTTTGTAAGATTTAAAGAACATGCAGCAATGTGTGAATAAGACCATAGGATCACAGAATCCCAACAGTGAAAATAGAGGCCATTCAGCCTATTGGGCCTGCACTGACCCTCTGAAGAATATCCCACTTATCACCGTAACCCTGTATTTAACATAACTACTCCACATAGCCTACACAAATTTGGACTGTGGGAGGAAATCAGGTCATCTGCTGGAAACTCACACAGACATGGTGAGAATGTGCAAAGCCCACACAGACAATCCTCTAAGGCTGGAATCAAACCAGGTCCCTGGTGCTGTGAGGCAGCATTGTTAAGCACTGTGCTGCTATGCCACCTGAGACGGTGGGTATGGCAAGTAACATTCATGCCACATAAATGCCAGGCAATGACCATTTACAATAAGAGCTAATCTGACAGCCATCCTTTGACATTCAGTGTTACTATGATTGAACGCCTCATTATCAACATCTTGGGTGTTACCACCGACCAGAAAAGAAGAAGTGACAAAGAGGATTGATGAAGGTAGAGCAGTGGATGTCATCTATGTGGACTTCAGTACAGTGTTCAACAAGGTTCCCCATGGTAGACTGATTAACAAGCTTAGATCACACAGAATACAGGGAGAACTAACTATTTGGATACAAAATTGGCTCAAAAGCCAGGAAACAGAAGGTAGTGGTGAAGTGTTGCTTTTCAGACTGGAGGCCTGTGCCTAGTGGTGTGCCACAAGGATTGGTGCTGGGTCCACTGTTTCTTGTCATTTATATAAATTGGTCAGTGTACTGAGTATAGGCTTTGGGAGGATATGTTGCAGCTGTACAAGACATTGGTTAGGCCACTTTTGAAATACTGCACTCAATTCTGATCCCCTGTTGTAGTGAAGATGCTGTGAAACTTGAAAGGGTTCAGAAAAGATTTACAAGGGGATGTTGCCAAAGTTGGAGGTTTTGAGCTATAGGGAGAGGCTGAGTAGGCTAGGGCTATTTTCCCTGGAGGCTGAGGGCTGACCTTATAGAAGTTTATCGGATCATGACGAGCATTGATAGAGTGAACAGCGAAAATCTTTTCCCCAGGGCAGCAGTCCAAAACTAGAGGGCATAGGTTTAAGGTGAGAGGGGTAAGATTTAAAAGGGACCCAAGCGGCAACTTTTTCCACACAGATGGTGGTGCGTGTATGGAATCAGCTGTCAGAGAAGTGGAGGAGACTGGTACAATTACAATATTTAAAAGGCATCTGGGTGGGTATATGAATAGGAAGGGTTTAGAGGGAGATGGACCAAATGTTGGGAAACGGGACTAGATTAACTTAGGATATCTGCTCAGCTTGGATGAGTTGGACTGAAGGTTCTGTTTCTGTGCTGTACATCCCTATGACTTTAAGTGATGTTATACCTCTATGAGTAATTGGCCAGACCATATTTGGAGTACTATGTTCAGTTCTGGGTACTTTATTTAAGAAAGAACGTTAAAGCCCCAGAGAGAATGTGAAGGAGATTTACGAGAACAATACCAGGAATGAGGGATTTTAGATTCAAGCAAAGATTACAGAAATTGGGCTTATTCTCTTTGGATCAAAGAAGATTATGGAGATGACCTTTTTCTTCAAAATTATAAACAATGTTGACAGGGTAAAGAAGGATGTTCTGTTTCCACTGGTTGGTATGCCCGTAAGTAGGGGTCACAATTTCAAGACTGCCAGCAAGAGAGCTGGAAGACAGAGGAGAAAGATTGTTTTATTCAGTTGTTAAGATTTGAAATATGATGTGTGGTTGAGTTGTGGAGACGGATTAAATAGGTGGTTTCAAAAGAGAGCTGGATATATGTTTGAAAGGGATGAATTTAGAGGGCTACTGAGATAGGGCTGGAGAGTGAGACTAGCTGGATAGCTCATTCGGGAGATGGTACAGACAGGGTGGGCTTAATAACATGCTTCTGTACTGTAACTTTCCATGATTCTATCATAGCATCACCTCAATGCCCACTTCCCTGTGGCAAGCTCCTCATCCCATGCATCCAAACATGACAAATTCAACATGATCTTCAAATCATTTTCTGGTCTGTTGATTTACTGGATCTTGCTGTGACATTTCTCCCAATACAGGCAGTGTAAGCCTTTCGAGTCCAACATAGGCACCAGGGCTCTCTGCTGTACCTCCAAGACAGGGAGATGGACTCAGCACTTTTACTCCAGTATCAAGATGGTTGCTGCATGGTCAAAAGACAGGACTGAGTGTTGGCACTAACATCACTGACAGTTAAAACCTGTGTGGGCCCTCACTTTGTGGACTCCTGGACATGGGCAGTTACTTACTTTTATAAAATATTTTTGGAAGACGGGGAAATAAATCAGTGTGCATTTAATTGTTCAAACTAATAGATAATCAGTTCTGCAAGACAGCTCCGTACCAACCCTCTTAATTCAAACTCAATGAATTATCCATTCAATTTTCAAACACTGGGAATTTAATATCTTTTCTGAGCAGGTGGTGTGTGTTAGATTAATGCAAACTCTGCTACACTGAAGAGGAAATTCATAAATTCAGGGTCAGATCAAATGTCCCTATTTGTCTTGGTCTTACTTTGAATAAGAAAATCGAGCTGCTTCAATTGCTAATTTATGGTCACAGATTGTACAGGATTGTTCAATTTTCTTTTGCGTATTAACATTGACCGACAGCCTCCTTCTCATATGGGTTGTGCAATCCAAGTCATTAATCTGCCTTCAGAGAAAAGACTTCCTCCTTCTCAACTATACCACTGAAATGTCCTATGGTTTGTTAATTAACCAACTGAATCCATCAGGAAAGTAACAGCAATCCTTGCATTGGGAAAGGAAGTTAGATGTCTATTTTTTTCTTGTTTTCTATATCCAGAAGTGCTCTTAAACACAACTGAATGTTTTTTCTTTCCATCACCAAATCACCAGTAGTGTATTTCTTTTTCACCTAATAACCACAACCAGCAAATTGCCATGTTTTATATTTGATTAATTTATGTGAAGAACCCATTAATGGCAATGCGGACCATCAATGGTGAGGGAGATGTAGGGATGGGGGATGGTTCTAAATCAAAATTTAGAAGGGGCTAGCGGAAGTGTTGTTTTCTAGTAACATAGGAGTGGATCACCTGTTTAAACCTGCCCAGTCATCTTAATCTGCAACAAATGCTTGAAAATAAAGTGGAACATGCAATAAAACCTGCTGTCAATTTATTTTTGCATTTTGTGTTCCTGCCCAAGACCAGTTGACCCTAGGCAGCTTGGGATGGGCTGGCACATTGTGAGCAGACTCAGGGGCAAGTGCCATTTTTGCAGCTAGCCCGGGATGAATTCCAATTGTGAGTAGCAGTTGAAATATCAACATATATTTATATAGCACTTCTAAAATGAACCAATCCAAGGTGCTTCACAGGAGCATTACAACATGTGGGAGGCTGGGGAAGAAATTGCAGAATCTCTTGCCGAGATTTTTGCTTCACCTTTAGCCACTGGTGTAGTTCCAGAAAACTGGAGGTTGCTAATATTGTTCCATTCTTTAAGAAAGGTAGCAAAGACAAGCCAGGGAACTACAGGGGTAGGGGATTCTGAAATAAAGAGAGAGAGAGGGGGAGGCAGATGGAAGATGGATAAAGGTGCAGATAGGTGGAGAGGAGACGGACAGGTCTAGGAGGCAGGGATGGAGCCAGTAAAGGGGGGTGTAGGTGGGAGTTAGGGTGGGGACTGGTCAGTCCAGGGAAGACGGAGAGGTCAAGGAGGTGGGGATGAGGCTGCTAGGTAGGAAGTCGGGGTGGGTGTTGAGGTGAGAAGAGTGGATAGGCGGGAGAAAGGATGTACAGGTTAGGGAGGCAGGGATGAGCTGGGCTGGTTTTGGGATGCGGTCGGGGGCGGGGAGAGTTTGAAGCTTGTGAAGTCCACGTTGAGACCATTGGGCTGCAGGGTTCCCAAGCGAAATATGAGGTGCCGTTCCTGCAACCTTTGGGTGGCATCGTTGTGGCACTGGAGGAGGCACAGGACGGACATGTCGTCCAAGGAGTGGGAGGGGGAGTTCATGTAGTTCGTGCAGTTGTTTGTCACGAACCGAGCATAGTATAAAAGTTGGGACATTATGTTACAGTTGTATAAAGTTATTGGTGAGGCTGCACTTGGAGTACTGTGTACAGTTTTGATCACCCTGTTATAGGAAAGACATAGTTAAGGTGGAAAGTTGCAAAGAAGATTTACGAGGATGTTGCCCGGACTAGTAGGCCTTAGTTATCGGGCGAATTTGGCCAGGATAGGACTTTATTCCTTGGAATGCAGGAGAATGAGGGGTGACCTTATTGAGGTGTATAAAATCATGAGGGGCATAGATAAGATGAATGCATAAGAGTCTTTTTTCCCAGGGTGGGGAATTCAAAACTAGATGGCATAGGTTTAAGATGAGAGGGAATAGATTTAAGAAGGACCTGAGGGGCAACTTATTCATGCAGAGAGTGGTATGTATATGGAATGGGCTGCCAGAGAAAGTGGTTGAGGCAGGTACAATAGCAACATTTAAAAAACATTTGGATTGGTACATGGATGGAAAGGGCTTAGAGGGATATGGACCAAATGCAGGCAATTAGAACTAGCTGAGTGGGCATTGTGGTCAGTATGGACCAGTTTGGGCCAAAGGGTCTATGTCCATGCTGTTTTACTGTATAATACAAAATATGACACTGACCCACATTATGGGTCAGATGACCAAAATTTTAGCGACTGGCATATTTTAAGGAGTGCTTTAAAAAGAGGACGAAAGTGAGGTGGAGAGGTATAGGGACAGAATTCTGAAACGTGGGTCCCAGTCAACTGAAGGTATTGCCACCAATAGAGGAGTGATTAAAAATCAGGGATACACAAGAGACCAAAATCAGAGGAACCCAGAGATCTTGGAGAGTGGCAGGATTTGAAAGAATTGGGCCAAGGCCAAATTGGGATTTGAAAACGAGGATTTTATAATCATGACACTGCTTGAACCAGAGTCAGTGTAAGTCAGCAAGTACAGACTAATAGGTGAATGGCCAGCAGTGTTTGGGATGAAATGAAGTACACAGACAGCAGAACGCACAAGATCAGCCAGGAAACCATTGGAATAGTTGGGTCTAGTGGTATGAAGGCAGGAATGAGGGTTTCAGCAGATGAGCTGACACACAGTGCTATCAGATGACGTTGTGGGGATAGAAACAGGTGGTTTTCGTGATGGCGCAGAAGTGATGTTGTATGTTTATCGCAGAGTCAAATGTGGCAGCAAGGTTGCGAACAGAGTGGTTTCAACTCAGACTGGTGTCATGGAGATGGATGGAGGGGTAGCTCAGCAACAGAGTTTGGTGCAGGGACCAGAAGTGATGGTTTCAGTCTTTCCATTATTTCATTGGAGGAAATTTCTGCTCATCCACTATTAAATATCAGATTAGCATCTGATAATTTAGCAACAGTCCAGGAGTTGAGGGGTGATGGGGGGTGTCAAGCTGAGTACCATCAGAAAACTAACAATTTCAGATGATGTCACTGAGGAGCATGGTGTAGATGAGAATTAGGAGGGAGCAAGATTTGACATTCAGGGGATATCAGAGGTAACAGTGCGGGATCAGGAAGAGAAGCCTTAGCTGGTGATTGTCCACCTCTGACTGATGGATAACAATGGAACCAAGTGAGATTAGTCTGGCCTAGCTGGAAAGCAGTGTCAAGGGGTTGGAGGATAATGGTATGGTCAACAGCATCAAAAGCTTCAGGCAGGCTGAGGAAAGTTCACCTTTGTCATTGTAACTTTAATGTTGTGACTTTAATAGGGATTGGTTCAGGATTGAAGGGGGGATGAAAGCTGACTCTAGAGATTCAAATATGGGGTTATGGGAAAGAGAAGAATGGACTTGGGAGGCAACAAGGCTCTGGTGAGGAAAGGGAGGTCAAAAGATGGGATGGCAATTTACAAGGATTAGTTTTTTTTTGAGGAGAGGGAGAACTGACGACAGATTTGAGAGAAGGGAATGACACCTGAAGAAAGAAAACCATTAAAATATCAGTTAACATGGGGAGCAGGAGACAGTGTGCTATGAAGGATTCAGTTAGTTGAAGAGGCGTCTTTCAGTCTCTACTGACCTGAAGCATTAATTCTATCTCTTTCCGCAAAACTGCCAGACCTGATGACTGATTCCAGTATTTTCTGTTTTGTTTCAGCTTTCAGTTTTTTGGTTTATGCAGGGATGTTCTGTCTAATAATTCAGAACTTTAGAGGTGAGGTGGGAATTTCGGCCCTTGATTTCTTGGCCACATTTGACTAAGAGTGGCATCAAGGAGTCCTGGAAAAATTGGAAATCAGGGGGCAACACTCTGCTGATTGGAGTCATACGTGGCACATAAGAAGATCGTTACAATTATTGGGGGTCAGTCATCTCAGCCCTAGACACCTCCATCGAAGCTCCTCAGGGTAGTGCCCTAGGCGCTAGTGCCCTCAGGACTGACTTCTTTCCTTCAGAAGTCAAGAAGTGGAGATGTTCACTGATGATTGCACAAAGGTCAGCACTATTCAGGATTCCTTGGATACTGAAGCAGTCCATGGCCAAATGCAACAACATCTGGACAATATCCAGGCTTAGGCTGACAAGTGGCAACTAAGCTTTGTGCCACATAAACGCCAGGTAATGACCATCACCAATAAGAGAGAATCTAACCATTGCCCCTTGACATTCATTACCATCACTAATTCCACCAGTACCAACATCCTGAGGTGTCCATTGACCAGAAACTGAACTGGATCAGCTATATAAATACTCAGGTAACAAGAACAGGTCAAAAGCTAGGAATCCTACAGCAAGTAAATCACTTCTGGCTCATCAATGCCTGCCCACTACCTACAAGGTTCAAGTCAGGAGGGTGATGGAATACTCCCCACTTGCCTGGATGACTGCAGCTCCAACAACATTCCAGCTTGATACCATCCAGGGTAAAGCAACCCACTTGACTGGCACCATGTCCACAAACATCCATTCCCTCCACCACTGACATTCAGTTGCAGCAGCATTGCAATAACTCACCAAGACTCATTAGACAGCACTTTCCAAACCCATGACCACTGCTATCTGGAAGGCCAAAGGCAGCAGGTACATGGGAACACCACCACCTGCAAGTTCCCCTCCAAACTATTCACCATCCTGACTTCAAAACATATTGCTGTTTCTCAGTAATGCTAAGTCAAAATCCTGGAACTCCCATCCAAAAAGCATCATGGATGTTCCTATGCTGCAATAGCGACAGCAGTTTGAGGAGGCAGCTCATTGCTACCTTCTTGAGGATAATAAATGCTGGCTTAGCCATCAATGTTCACATCCCACAGTGGGATTTAACAAAAATTCTACATTATTTAAACAGATGTATTACTGATACATCTTGCTGCTGGAAGGTCAATCTGACTCTTGGGACACTCAGAGTTGTATAATTTGTTTTAGAGATTAACTGAAATGCTGCAATACAGTTTTATTTTAAATGTCATAAAGGACGATTCCTTTTAGAACATAGAACATAGAACATTACAGCGCAGTACAGGCCCGTCGGCCCTCAATGTTGCGCTGACCTGTGAAACCAATCTGAAGCCCATCTAACCTACAATATTCCATTATCATCCATATGTTTACCCAATGACCATGTAAATGCCCTTAAAGTTGGCGAGTCTACAACTGCTGCAGGCTGGGCATTCCACGCCTTAACTACTCTGTGAGTAAAGAACCTACCTCTGACATCTGTCCTATATCTATCACTCCTCATTTTAAAGCTACGTCCCCTCGCGCTAGCCATCACCATCCAAGGAAAAAGGCTTTCACTGTCCACCCTATCTAATCCTCTGATCATCTTGTATGTCTCTATTAAATCCCCTCTTAGCCTTCTTCTTTCTAACGAAAACAGCCTCAAGTCCCTCAGCCTTTCCTCATAAGGCCTTCCCTCCATACCAGGCAACATCCTGCTAAATCTCCTCTGCACCCTTTCCAATGCTTCCACATCCTTCTTATAATGCGGCGACCAGAACCTACGCAATACTTCAAGTGCAGCCATACCAGAGTTTTGTACAGCTGCAACATGACCTCATGGCTCCGAAATTCAACCCCTCTACCAGTAAAACCTAACATACCATACGCCTTCTTAGCAACCCTATCAACCTGGGTGGCAGCTTTCAGGGATCTATGCACATGGACACCGAGATCTCTCTGCTCATCCACACTACCAAGAATCTTACCATTAGCCCAGTACTCTGTATTCCTGTTACTCCTTCCAAAGTGAATCACTTCACACTTTTCTGCATTAACCTCTCAGCCCATTGCACATTACAGGAAGAACCTTGTGGAAGAATATTCTCAGCAATCAGCAGAGAAAAGTCACAGCTTGTTTCTGTCACCAGGCAGTGACTTTCTGTGGATATGTTGAGCAAGCACAGGGATTTCACCAGAGCTGCTCAACATGACCAAGGTCACTACTGCTCTTGGAAATGAAGCCCAGTCCAATTGCGAGGGGAGAGGGGGATAAAAAAAGCAAACCCTTTTGATGACACGATGATGTCTCAGAGCACTTTCCCAACATGGAAGCTGCTTTCTGAAGAGTAGTTACTGTTGTACCTCAGAAAATGCACAGCAGGATCCCACAAACAGCAACACAACATTAGAAGGCAAACGACTGTCTGGAACATCCTTATGAGAGACAGTCAATAGTTCAGTGATCAACAAGGGAAGGAGAAAATGATGCAACAAAACTGCAAGAAACAACTGACCAATCAGTAACATCACAATCCTCGTCCAGAGCTTTGACAAAATGTAGGAGGCTGAGCACTATTCCAAGGCCATCGATCACATACCTGGGTAGCATCACATCTCTAGTCAAATAAAAACGCGAGGACGGTGTAAATCATCTGAAGTGGCTATGATCAGTTATATAAAAAGGGTTGCAGATGTGGCCAGCTTAGAGGCTGCTTTACATTCAGAGAGGTAACAGGGGCAGCTTATTCATTTCTCCTCTGCTGCAAATCTAGGGTATGAGAATTACCCAGCAATATATTGTAGGTTCAAGTGCCATTCTGGAGTCCAACTCAAAATCTCAGCTAACACTTCCAGTAGAGAGGGACTGCAGCATTGTTGGATGTGGTGACTTTCAGATAAGATATTAAAGCAAGCCATGGCCTGTACTGAGAAGAATGTTATTCCCTCAACTAACATCACTAAAGTACAAGAATCTTGTCATTTATCCCATCGCTGTTTGTGGTAGATTGCTGTGCATAAATTGGCTGCTACATTTCCCACATGACAACAGTCACTGTGTCAAAAGTCCATCAGTGGCTTTGCAGTGCTTTAGGATATGAACGTTGTTATAAACTGCAAACCTCTTTTTAAACCAAACTGTTCATTTGCTCTTATTCTTTGCCTGTTATGTCCCAATTCTGCTCAGTCACAGCTGTCTCTTTTCCTTAGGTGCTGTAATATTATTTGTCACATATCAGCATAATATAACCTATAACACATCAGGCCTCTGGGCTCCACTCACTCAACCCACATTGCAGTGTTTCCTTTCCAAACCTAGCATCATCAACAGCTTTTATACAAGGACCACTTCATTCAGCAAACACAAATTTCTGAGCTGTAGAAGTTGACAAGGTTATTTCACACCTAGGCCATTTAAGTCAATAAAGCATTATTTTTGAGCCAATTGGGTAGGATTCACAGGCAAGGATTGTTTCCAAAAGTTCGGAAATCCCTCCCACCCCAGAGCTAATATCAGGGTAATAAATGTTCAGAGAGAAGAGGGGGAGGGCAAAGGTGTAAGGAGCAAAAATAAGTAATTGAGCAAAATGTGCTGGGTCAGGCCTGGCTATGATCAGCACTGTGGTTGTACCCATCTACACAGCTGCAGCACTTCAAGAAAGTACCTCCCAAAGTCTTCTCCAGGGCTGTTAGGGGCAGGCAGTAAATGTTTGCCCAGTCAGTGAAACCCACATCACTGTTAACAAACAAATTTAAAGATAAATGTACACAGAGTTGCCCTTTTCAGCAATATGGAACTAGAGATTGGCCACTCAGTATTGGATCCTGCAAAACTGCAGTTACCCCCAGTGTGAGCTTTTTGCTCACTTATATTAAAGTCTTGTTTTTTGTTTCTAGGAGTGGACAACTCCAGCTTTCACAATGTGTCAGATGGTTTATTTTAAGTTGCATTGTATCCCCTGATGTACAGTACGCAGGATTTGCAACATTCATTTTTGTCTGTCATAATTAACCAAATCCAGAGACTTAAAGCGAGTTTTGTTGGCAAATGTGTAACCAGATATTCACAAGCTTGTTTACACTTTGTAGGAAATCTCCCCTTTTTACGTTAGTACCACTCACTGTCACCTTCTCCAGGTCAATTAAAGATGGCCAAAAAAAATGCTGGCCTGGCCAATCAACCTTATGAACAAAAGAATAAATCGATAAAGCAACAATTAGCAATTTGAATCCCCAAACCAAATAGATTCAGAATCAAAGATGCCCCCTGAAAGAGAAACAGCTATCTGAAATTGATAACAACTGGAAATATCACTGGAAACTTACCAAGCTTCTCGAAATTTTTTCATCAAACTTGGTCTATCTTGATTGCGTCGCCTTCTAAACCATCTCTCGACCATCCGTACTGTCCAACTGCATTTCTTTGACAAACCTTCTATCTGTGACTGCAAGTTTAACAGAAAAATCACGAATAACTGCTCAGTTCCATATATATTCCCCTAACTCTATAAGGGGCTCCTCTTGAGATTCTCTCAGGGACTACATTTAATTTTCAGGTACTCCTTTTTAGACCTCCCTACTTAATGTGTTTCTTGAGAGATGCAGCCACTTTGTAACATTATTGGTGCTTTTTTAGGGCTTTCCTTGTCAGAGAGAAAAGGTAATATAAGGGTTCCTCAACTTACAGGCATTCCACTTACAACACTCATACTTAAGAATGCAATCCTGTACAGGGGTGTATAAACATTGATTTTAAAAGATCCAAAATGCGAAAGTCTCTTCATACTTTACAAATGGCTATTTTATATTGTACTGCATAGTGTTCCAGCTTGTATATAAATTGACTTGCAAATGGACTCCAGAACAGAATTCATTCACAACCCAAGCACTGCCCGTACATAAGCCAAGGACTGTATATCTATATATGTTATATGTTTGTGGACATAAAATATATCATGTCTATCTAATTCTGGCCTTTTGAGTATTACCAATTTAAGTGCTGCATCATTGGCAGGCATGCCTTCAGTTTCCCAGACCCTGGATCTCTCTACATCTCTCCACATTTCTACCTCACTCTCCTCCTGCAAGACATTTACTTAAACTTGCTGCTTTGTTATCCATTTAACCTTAGAGGCCTTCTAACTCCTTTTGCTCCCCCATGCTCAGATCTGTTTCTTTAACACCAAAATTCACTGCAGGCTACTTGTGTAGATCAGGAGGCTCAGATAAATGTCTGGGGCATTTCACTCAATAACTTTTTCATCCCCATTACTAGATTGTGAGGTAGTTCTTTCATGTTTCAGCCATGTTCCTTATTGCTAGGTTATCAGATCTACAATTACAAAGCTTGATCTGAGGATAACATCCTGCAACACAATTGGAGTATAATAAAACAAAAAAAAAAATCAGCTTTCTATGTTGAGTAATGTTTCAGTCCTGTGCACTTTCTCCCCTGTTAGAAATGCACCAGCAAAAGACTGGGAATTCTTTTACTCACTTTGGCTCCAATCACTGCAAAGACAGATGATGCTCACCACACTTACTGAAAGTGAAACTTTTGACGGGTTATAAAGTTGTTGTCGACATATATTATTAACCTTGTGGTGCTTGGGTCCCTTTGCAAAACTGTCACAATCTCACAAAGTTCTCATAATCAACTCCCACTCTTGCAACTTGAGAGATAGGATTGAGTGGAAAGTTTAAACAGAGGTGAGGGATCACTGCAGAACTTAGGCAATCCCACTTGGTGTTGCTCCCAGAGGGATCCATTTGGAGCCGGGGATCGAGAGAGAGAAAGAGACAGAGACCAGCTGACCGACCGAGAGACAGATAGATGGATATCACTTGATCCCCCACAAGCAACATTCTTGGGGTTACCATTGATCAGAAACTGAATTGGGCTGGTCATATAAATACACAGGCTACAAGAGCAGGTCAGACACGAGGAACCCTGCAATAACTGGGCAGTGCAGTGGCTCAGTGGTTAGCAATGCTGCCTCACAGTGCCAGGGACCCAAGTTCAATTCCACCCTCGGGCAACTGTCTCTGTGGAGTTTGCACATTCTTCCTGTGTCTGCACGGGTTTCCTCTGGGTACTCCTTTTTCCTCCCACAGTCCAAAAATGTGCAAGCTAGGTGGACTGGCCATGCTAAATTGCCCCATAGTGTCCAGGGATATTTAGGTTAGGTAGATTAGACATGGAAAATGCAGGGGTTGGGGAATGGGTCTGGGTGGGATGCTCTTCAGAGGGGCAGTGTGGGCTTGTTGGGCCAAACGGCCTGTTTCCACACTGTAGGGACCCAATGGGTCTAAGTAGTTCACCTCCTAACTCCTCAAAGCCTGTCTGCCATCCACAAGGCAAAAGTCAGGAACGTGATCAAGTACTCCCCACTTGTCTGGATGACTGCAACTCTAGTAATGCTTAAGCATTATTGCACCATTCACGACAAAACAGCCCACTTGGCTGTTTGCAGATGAGATGCTAATTTCTCCCTCCACTACTGACATTCAATAGCAGCAGTTTATACCATCTACAAGATGCAATGCTGATATTCACCAAGGCTCCTTGGATAGCACATTTGAGATTACTATCTAGAACAAGGGCAACAGATACAGAGAATGACTAACACGCAAGCTTCCCCATTACCTCTCATCAACATAAAAATCATCTTTTCCCAGACGCTCAGTTCTAAAGGAGGGTCACTGGGCTTGAAACATTCTCTCTGCTTTCTCTCCACAGATGCTGCCAGACCTGTTGAGTTTCTCTAGCAATTTCTATTTTTGTTCTTGCTGGAACTGGAACTCCTCAAAAAAATAAACCTCTTACACTGCATCTTCCTTAGTGTGTTCAACCAGAGAGCTAATCTACAAAGTCTTCATAGTCTCACATTTCACAACTCACATCCATAGCCCAGACCTAGAAACTTTCAATCCTCCCGAAACCTCTGAACCATTCAGCAGTTAGGATCAGAAATAATAAATACTAATCATGATCTTGTATTTGTTTAATGTTTCCAAGTGCATTCAAAATAACAGCAGTTTGATTAAATTTTTACATAAAACTAATTTATAGCAATTTTCAAATTCAAATACATAAACTTACCCTCGTTGGATGTTTTGATGTGGAAACAAAAAAATTTTCTAAAACCACATTATATGTGACTTTCAATCTTATTTGGTCCTTAACCCCTAGCATTTTGGCAAGAGGTGTAGCAATCAACCTGTAAAAGTAAATGCATTATCATAAAACCTGGGGCTACAACCAATTTTTTTTTCTAATTGTACCAGCTCTCTGTCAAATCTCATCAATTAATTCCACCTGCCTGCTCTGTCCCCACAACTATGCAATATTTTATATTTCACAGGTTTATCCAATTTTATTTTAAAAGTTATAAACCAATCTATTGCTATTCCCCATTCAGGCATTGCAACGTCAATCATGACAACTTGCACAACAGAAACATGTTCCCAGTTTTCCACCTTGACCTTCTCCAAAGTAACTTAAAACCTTTTCTAATTGCTATACAGTTGAAAAGGTAGAATCAGTACTTTTGGTTTACTTAGTTAAAACCCTTTATGATTTTGAACATGCCTTATTAAATTTCCCCATAATCTTCTCAGCTCTGGTGAGAACAATCCTTGTTATTTCCAGTCTCTTCATGGGACTACAGTTCCTCATTCCTGTGTTTCAGCATATCTCATCTGCACCTGCTCCAAGGTCTTGGCATCCTTCTCAAAATATCATCGCCAGAATAAGATACACACTCCAATGAAGGTGTAACTAGCAATTTACAAATACATTATGTTAAAGGTTTTTGGCTTGCACTCATAAGGAAAATTCGCAAAATACCAATGCCGGGGGAAAACAACAATCATTCAATGAGTGAGCTAATTGGTTGGCAAGTGAACTTTCATTGGTAGAGGTATTATGATGGAGAATGAACCAGTTAATGATGATTTCCACTTAACCTCTAGGCTTTGCTTAAAATTTAAGCCAGTCAGCTTGACTGGTGTTACTAAGAAATGGATCAGTGAATGGCTGTCATCTGTGATAAATAAATAATACAATAAACGTATAAAGGTTGGTTTTCCACTTAAATTAATATTATGAATTATCCTAATGAGTGCAAGACAAACAGCATCCACAAAAGGTGTATTTTTAGCAATGCATTAAGTCCCATGTTGCCAAACAACTACAATTTAGATAAAAGGTTTACCAGAATCCCTATGTCCAAAGGTTCCATTTTTAAAAACCTTATTAACTTGCCTTTCCACATTCAAAGACCTGAGTGCACACATCCAGACTCCAAGTTTCTGTTTCTGCACCCACTTTCACATTTCCCAATCCTCAAACTTACCTGCAAAGTGCATCACTTCCTAACTCTCTGTGTAAAATAAGACTACAATGAGTGATCCTAGGATTGTTCTTGCACATTCAAGACTTTTCCTAAAATTAGCTCTATCCAAAATATGTAAATTAACCTAATGGCAGAAAAAGTAAGACTTCTGCTCATTTTTTAATAACTTTAACAGGATGTGTGCTTTGCTGGCTCAGCTAGAATTTATTTCCCAGCCTTAACTGGCCAAGAGGAGGTGGAGGTGGATTAACAGGACTGACTTTCCGCAACATTTGTCAGTGAGAATAAGCAACATTATCTTTCTTCAAGCTGTTACTACCTATTCCCATACAACTGCAGGGCATCACACAGAGAGCTCATCAAGAGAATATTTGCTTGACTGACAGACCTGCTGACAAGTCTCTGAATGGAGAAGAAACCAGCGTACACGCTCTCAAGTCAAATGAACGCAGGGAGAAAAGGACAAAAGGGACTAGCAGAATGCCAAGTGACAGACAAGATACAAAATTTATTCCAACACTCACATCAAACAAGCTGAAGCCTTAGTCATAATCAAAGTGAAAAGAACTGAAACTGAGTTTGATGGAAAGTAGAATACTGATGCTGGAAATAGGAATTTAAATCAGAACATGCTAGAAGTACTCAAAGGGTCAGGCAGTATTAAGGGGAGCTAATGTTTCAGGTTAATGACCTCCAACAGAACGTGACAATGTTAGTCATTTAAAGACAGCTTGTTCCCTGCTGTTATCAGACTTGTGAATACATCTTTCATTTTTCGAGATCATAGCTGGTCAGGCAGCATCCATGAAAAGAAAATAAGCTAACATCTTGAGTCTAGTTGGCTCTTCATCAGAGCTGAAGTGAAGTGTGGAGGCGACAGCATTTATGCAATAGTTGGGGGTTGGTGGTGAATGTAGGGTTTAAGGATGATTTACTCCAGCACTTCTTGCTTTTATTTTTCTAGGACAGTGACCCCAACTGGACACTTGAAATTTGCTGTGACCACTGAGCAAGACCTGCAAGAGCACCTATTGCTGCCATAAAACTCATGAACCCATTTGAAGGGTTTTCTGATGAAGGGTTTAGGCCCGAAACGTCAAGTTTTCCTGCTCCTATGATGCTGCTTGACCTGCTGTGTTCATCCAGCCCCATGCTTGTTGTCTCGGATTCTCCAGCATCTGCAGTACCTTTTGTCTCTAACCCATTTGAACTCCCACTTTGGGAAGCATTATTCTAGGCACGTCTCCGTTTTTTTCCCACTTGTAACATCACCTTCCCCTCCGGCCCTGTAAGACTAGCACAATAGCTAATGGCTCACAAGACAATTACAATTCTTACAGGGTGCTCCTCTGCCTTGTAAGCCGAGAACAAAGGGACACAGTCTCAGAACGAAAAGGCGGCTTTTTAGGACCCAGTTGGGGAGGAACCACTTCACTCACTCAAATAGTGGTAAATCTTTGGAATTGTCTCTATCAGAGGGCTGTGGAATCTCAATCATTCAGAAAGTTCAAGGCAGAAATTGATAGACTTCCAGTTATGGCATCAAAGGATTTGGGAATAATACAGGAGTATGGCTGTTAGGCAGATGACCAGCCAGGATCCAGAATGGTGGAGCAAGCTGGATGGGCTGAATGACTTATTTCCACACATACTCTTTCATCATTCAATTTCTCATGTCTCATATCAAGGACAATCTTTCATACTTGCTCCCTTGCTCTAAACCAATGCATCTCTAATGTTTCCAGGTTCTGTGAAAGGCGTTGGTTTGAAATATAAAATTTGTTTTCTTCCTCTCCACAGCAGCTACCTGCTAGAGAATTTCCAGCTTTTGCTGTTTTATTCATGAAGGTGAATTTGCTTAACCTGCTCCATCTTTTCTCATAATCTGAAGCAAAAAACAGTGATGCTAGAAAACGAAAACAAAAAATAGAAATTGCTGGAGAAACTCAGCAGAGTCTGACAGTATCAGTGAAAACGAAATGGAGAGAGTCACTGGACTTGCAATGTTAATTCTGTATGTCTCTCCAAAGATGCTGCCAGACCGACTGAGTTTCTCCAGCAATTTCTGTTTTCGTTTCTATTGTTTTTCATGCTCATCAGAAAAACATTTGATGTTGACAGCAAGTGATTTTTGGTTCTAGGTGTTACTTGACATTTTCACTGACTCTCTGTACAATACAGCTCAACAAATTGTATCGGCCTGGTCTCATTGAATGACTAAAGTGGACCGGAAGATCCATCTGAAAGGATTAGTAGCTCCGGGAAATGTGGGAGACACGGCAACCTCCGGATCTAATGCATCATCCTCCGACACTTCCGCCATCTGCAATCAGACCCCACCACCAAAGACATTTTTCCCTCCCCACCCTTATCTGCCTTCCAGAGGGACCACTCCCTCCGTGACTCCCTTGTCCGCTCCACACTCCCCTCCAGCCCCACCACACCCGACACTTTTCCCTGTAACCGCAGGAAGTGCTACACCTGCCCCCACACCTCCTCCCTCACCCCAATCCCAGGCCCCAAGAAGACTTTCCACATCAGGTAGATGTTCACCTGCACATCTGCCAATGTGGTATACTGCATCCGCTGTACCGGTTGTGGCTTCCTCTACATCAGGGAAACCAAGCGGAGGCTTGGGGACCGCTTTGCAGAACACCTGCGCTCAGTTCGCAACAAACAACTGCACCTCCCAGTCGCGAACCATTTCAACTCCCCCTCCCATTCCTCAGATGACATGTCCATCCTGGGCCTCCTGCAATGCCACAGTGATGCCACCGAAGGCTGCAGGAACAGCAAATCATATTCAGCCTGGGAACCCTGCAGCCCAATGGCATCAATGTGGATTTCACAAGCTTCAAAATCTCCCCTCCCCCAACCGCATCCCAAAACCAGCCCAGCTCATCTCCACCTCCCTAACCTGTTTTTCCTCTCACCTATCCCCTCCTCCTACCTCAAGCCGCACCCCCATCTCCTATCTACTAACATCATCCCGCCCCCTTGACCTGTCCGTCCTCCCTGGACTGACCTATCTCCTCCCTACCCCCCCACCTACACTCACCTTTACTGGCTCCATCCCCGCCTCTTCGACTTGTCTGCCTCCTCTCCACCTATCCTCTCCTCTATCCGCCTCCCCCTCTCTCCCTATTTATTTCAGAACCCTCTTCCCCTCCCCCATTTCTGATGAAGGGTTTAGGCCCGAAACGTCAAGTTTTCCTGCTCCTATGCA
>JAHRHZ010000048.1:1570746-1601430 GCA_024137785.1 Ginglymostoma cirratum | reverse complement strand
CTGGCTCCATCCCCGCCTCTTCGACTTGTCTGCCTCCTCTCCACCTATCCTCTCCTCTATCCGCCTCCCCCTCTCTCCCTATTTATTTCAGAACCCTCTTCCCCTCCCCCATTTCTGATGAAGGGTTTAGGCCCGAAACGTCAAGTTTTCCTGCTCCTATGATGCTGCTTGACCTGCTGTGTTCATCCAGCCCCATGCTTGTTATCTCGGATCAGTAGCTGGTGTCTGGACAAAAATGGCCACATGATTCAATTCGTATCTGAACGTCCTGTGGAGATTGTTCAAATGTAAATTTTTAGAAAAGATGTTGTTAGACTTGAAAGGCCGCAGAAAAGATTTACAAGGATGTTGCCAGGGCTGGAGGGCATGAGCTATGAGGACAGGCTGAATAGGCTGGAGCCTATTTTCCCCTGCAGTATTGAAAACTGAGAAGTAAACTTTTAAAGGTTTATAAAATCATGAGGGGCATAGACAGGGTGAACAGTCAAGGTCTTTTTCCGAGGGGAGGGGAGTCCAAAACTAGATGGCATAGGTTTAAGGTGAGAGAGGAAAGATTTAAAAAGGACCTAAGGCGTTTCTTTTTCACACAGAGGGTGAAGCATATGTGGAATGTGCTTCCAGAGGTGGTGTTGGAGGCAGTACAATTACAGTATTTAAAAAGGCATCTGGATGGGTATATGAATAGGAAGGGTTTAGAGGGATATGGGTCAAATGCTGGGAAATGGGACTAGGTCAGATTGGGATGTCTGGACAAGTTGGACCAAAGGGTCTGTTTCTGTGCTGTATAACTATGCCTCTAAAACTGGCTCGGTCAATCTTTTTGAAGGTATTTATTAACCAGTCTTGTCCGAATCAGGGAATTTGGCTGAGGCTTTCAGCATGAGTTAAGAAACTTAATACAATAAAGAACGGAACATAGTTGGGGTAATCACAAGGTGGCTTAATCTCAATAGGTTTTGCACGTTTTGTGTTCTACTTACATTCTTGTGTAAAATGGGAAATGCAAACTCACTGATTAGTTGGTCAACTGAAATAATGCTTCAGCATCATTTGAACCAAGGAGCATTGGTACATAGCCTGGTCTTTTTGTAATACACTCTTAGACCAACCGTTTACAGTGATAACAAGGTGTAGAGCTGGATGAACACAGCAGGCCAAGTAGCATCATAGGAGCAGGAAAGCTTGACATTTCAGGCCTAGACCCTTCTTCAGAAAAAGAACCGTTTACAGTGTCGTGTTATAATTTGGTCTCAATTTACTAAATTAAGCTATCAGTAATAGCTTTTGTTTGATTTATTTGTTCAAGCATTTATTACCTATTCCTAATTACAATCGAGGTGCTTGTATGAATCACCTTCTTGAATGGCTGCGGTTTGCGTATTGAAGGTTCTTGCACAGTGCCGTTACAGAGGGATGTCCAAGATTCTGACCTGGCAACAATGAAGAATGAATGGCGTATGCCCAGGTCAGGATAACACAGTGTGGAGCTGGAGGAACACAGGAGGCCAGGAAGCATCCCAACCTGAAACATCAACTTTCCTGCTCCTCTGATGCTGCCTGGCCTGCTGTGTTCCTCCAGCTCCACACTGTGTTATCTTTGACTCCAGCATCAGCAGTTCTCACTATCTCTGCCCAGGTCAGGATGCTGTGTGACTAAGAATTTAGGAGTTGGTGCTAATTCCATCACTTTTGGCCTTCATCCTTCTTGGTGTAAAGTTTGGATGCTTTACTCGATGCAGCAAATTGCCAAATTTTCAACGTATCTTGTAGTTGGCTCACATTGAAACCATAGACTGAAAAGATTTCTTGAAAGAAATTAAAGAAGACGGTGTGAAGAAATAAATGGAATATTTATCATTAACGATTGTGCAGGCAAGGCAATCAAAGATTATTGAGAATGTCAAATTTGGAAAACCAACAGATCAGCCATGATCTTATTGAATGGTAGAGCAGACTCAAGAGGCCTAATTGTATGTTCATATAAAAATAAAGCAAAAGAACTGAAGATGTTGGAAATTTGAGAAAATGGGAATTTTTTGGTTTTTGTTTCTTATGTTCGTATGTTCATTTGAGATGGTTAATAAATCCAATCAATGGCAGGAATCCTGTGAATGGGACTGAATTTCTCTTTTTAGAAAGGCTACTTATTTTTGTTTAAATATATGAACTATTTGAGGAATTGACCTGTTGCCAAAATTGGCTACCATGCCAGCTTACACCACAGCAAGAATCACAGGCAGAATTTTACCTGCTCTCAGGGGACCAGAAAGTAAGGGGGCAAGGGGGAAATAAAATCGCGAGGTGTTGGAGGTGGATAAGCTTCTCTGCCATGTTCCGTTGTCACAAGTTTACTGAAAGTGGGAATGGGATCCTCCAGGAAGTGGGCATCCCATTAGACTGCGCACAAGCCCCTTTAACGTCCAAACATGCCTGCTGGTAATTTCATCACTGCTCCCTCCCAAAGCATGGGAAGGCTGCTAGCAGAATAGAAATGGACACTTACTGCAATTCTGGCTGAAGGATGGGGTGTAGGGGAGGATTTGATGGGTCAGGACACCACGTGTGGAGAAGGCTGCACCCAAGGCCCCAGTGATTCAGCCTCAATATCACCTTATCTGCAGAGTTTTTGTTTCCGCAGTGGGGGGAGATGGTGGAGAAGGAAGAGAGGAGGTCCTCCGGTGTTGCCTCAGCAACAGTCTCAGGTTCTGCTGGCACTGCTGAGCTCACAACTCTCTGACTCAGTGAGCTGCTTGCAGGGGGCAGCCGTCCCTCCACAATAGGCTGGCAACACTGATGGCTATTGCTTAATTAGCTACCATCCGTAAACTGAAAGGAAACTGCCCAATCAACAAAATTCAGCTTTACATTTCAGCATTTCATTAGCTGTGAAGCATTCTAGTACATGCTGAGAACAGTGGGCCTTCTATTGAACAAAAAGCATACTTGCTTTTGTCAAGTAATAACGTTTGCAGCACTCGATGTTAAAGAGTAGTCAGTACATTTTTAAAAAAATCATGACACTGGGTGGAAATTAAAGAAAGCCCAATCAATCTCTGTTTTAGTGGCACAAGTTATGCAAATATACTTTCCTTCCAACACAACTTTCAAAAGGCAGGAATGAGTATGACCCTCACTGGCAACAGTACAAACTCTAGATGATTTTATAAAAGGAGGAACATTATGGCCTCATAGTCGAGCATACTCTACTACAGGTTCAGCAAGTCCACACATTGAATGTCTCTTGTCCTCAGGAATGCTGAATGTTGAAAGCACCAAATCTTCAAATACCTCCCACAGGGAAGGGGTAAGAATGGAAAAGGTCCACAGGCTTCTTGCACAGAATTCCCAGCAACTGATCCAAGCTGCTGTAGACAGCTGGTCGCAAACCCTTCTGAACCAAAATCAATTTAAAAGGGAAGAGGAGGTCAAAGGTTTTTTTAAAAATGCAAACCTAGTCAGCAGCATTGGGCGCCTCCTCTTCCCTGCTCTGAGGGACAAAATCACACCAGAGGTATGGAATCTTACCATTTGCTGTGTTAGGTGGTCATATTCAGTATGTAATAGTCATCATAAAGCTGAATTAAATTTAGAAGCTCACTTTGTTTTCTATGCATATGTTTGTCAGTGTCTGTGGACTTTGTACTGGAGAGCTTTGGCTGCTAAAATATTGACCTCCGACTGGTGCCAACTGTGGCTGAGACAATGATATCTTTTCAGAAAAATTAAATTTATGATGGGTGAAGGGACATAGATTGTCCCTTCGAACAGATGGAACAGCACCGTTAAATGCTGTTTGTTCGAGTGCAGCAGTGGAACTAAAAAGGGTGTTGTCGCTGTCAGATTCCTTTTGGTTCTGGTGAAACAGATAAATTAATGAGACAAAAACAGCCATAAAATGGAAAATCCCATTTGTTAACTGAGTTTTTCAGCTTCAACATGTTGGACAGATGTAACTATGTGCTCAATGGTTGTGTTTAATACCGCCAAGAATAAAAAAATCTAGACGCTATGCTTCGGGTGGAGAATTTTATTGTGACTCCCAAACCTGGTCATTAAAAAATTTGCCAGCTTATGGACATATTGCCAGGTTACAAATTTATCACATTGCAACTTTCACTATACATTCTAAAGATCCCTTTGTGGAATCTCAGAATTGTTTGCGCTAATTTAATAATCGGTTATATTTTTGTAAAATTTATGTTAAAAAATGTCTGCGCTCCATAGATTAAAGAACGAAGAACCCTGAAGATCTCAAACTAGAAACGAGCCAAAAAAGCTATTTGCTGATGATTGCACAAAGCACACAAGCATAAAGGTTAGGAGCAGGAGTAGCAGTAGCAGTAGCGTCCAGGAATAACCAGTGACCGGGTCCGATGATGCTTGTGTGGTCACTCATTTGATATCTGCTTGAATCATTTACTGAGCTTCCACATTCACCATTCTGTATTTTTGTCACACAAACGCTTCAGATCATGGCTAAGTAAAGGGCTTTACCTTTCAAAAAAGTGCCGGACTATCATAAGGAGCGCAGCATACAAGACTGTGACATACAAATGTGAGACCTTGGCATACACAAAGTCCTCTCTGTCCTCTAGATCGGCCCAGGTTAGATTTCGGGGAAGCCAGAGGTGATCCCACCAAAACCAGTCACTCAGAGTCTGTAACATTCTGTTGGCAATAAAATAACAATTAATCAATTACTCATTTTAATATTGTACAGAGTGTAGATTTTACCAAAAACATTCTTATTCTGTATGTTGTAATAAACACAGTCTATTTAACACATTTGCCTAATTTAGATAGCCTGCTACACATTCAGGGAAGTGTTGTTACAAACTCTCTCTCTAACCCTATTGCAGGTGTAGTAATATTTCTGTTCCACCAATTTCAAAACATGGTGATCTCATTTATGCTTGCACAAGAGGTTGAGAATATAAATTTTTCACTTGTAGAAACAATTCCAACAACTCTCTTTATTTACATTTAATTTTGAATTTAAAATGAAACACTTCTTCGTAGATGTACTAAGACCAGTCAATTCATGAATGGTTGATGACCTAGCAATGAAGTGGCACCTGTTTCCCTCAGTTACCTGGATTTCAGTCATTGCTCCGTGATTTACTTATTTTTCCAGTTATTTAACTGTAATCAAATCACAATAAACACAAAGTGGAAAAGCTGCAACATTGAAAGAGTCACATACCCAACCCAACCCTGTGTCGCCCACAGACAACTAAACTCCATTATTCACAGCACAACAGTAGCAAGAACACATTTGCAACATGAAACAGCATTTGTTGACAGGACAATTGAATTGAGAATCTAGGAGCAATAATAGTTTGACTGCTGTGCAAACAGGTATTGGAGACAGAAGGGGGACACTGCACAGTGAATCATACTTTACAGCCAATGTACTCAAACTTCATAACTCTGAAATTTCATAAACATGGGCAAGAAAAGCTACTGTTGATGATTACGTTTTTTCCTGGTGCACTTCCCTCTAATCCAATATTGACTGTCAACTACCCTCTGAAATGGCTGGGTAAGCCACTTAGTTGTATCAATTGCAACCATCAGACCATAAAAGATAGAAGCAGAATTCAGCTATTTGGACCTGGATCTGCTCTACCATTTGATTATGGCTGCTGTGTTTCTTAACCGCATTCTCTTGCCTTCTCCCCATAACCCTTGATCCCTTTGCCAATCAAGAACCTCTCTCTGTCTTAAATATACTCAATACCTTGACCTCCACAACCTTCTGCAGCAATGAGCTCCACAGGTTCACCAACCACTGGTTCACAAAATTCCTTCTCATCTCAGTTCTAAAGGGTCATTCTTTCACTCTGATGTCTTACCCACAGATTCTTATCTCTCGTAAAGTGAGTGGAGGTAGATATCAGGGACACATCAGAGGTAGGTTCTTTACTCAGAGAGTGGTAGGGGCGTGGAATGCATTGCCGGAGAGCGTGGTGGAGTCAGCCTCATTAGGGGCATTTAAGCGGCTATTAGATAAGCATATGGATGATAGTATAAGGTAGGGATGGAGGTTAGATAGGCTTTAGGATTAGGATAAAAGTTCGGCACAACATCGTGGGCCGAAGGGCTTGTACTGTGCTGTACTGTTGTATGTTCTACGTTCTATGTTCACTGTCACAGGATCGAAATCCTTGAATTTCCTCCCTAATGGCATAACCAACAGCACATGAGCTGCAGCGTTTCAAGAAGGCAGCTCACCACCACTTTCTCAAGGACAACTAGGACAGGCACTAAATGCTGGCCAGTCAGTGACGCACACGTCATACAAGATAAAAACAAAAGATCAAAATTCATGATTCTTGCTGACAATTGTACAGTGTGCAGCACCATTCAGAGCACCTCATTACACAAGACCTAGACTTCTGTGAATTCTGCCTCTCACACAGTATTAACCTGATGCATCAAAGCTTATATTATCCCTAGTAATATAAACTCTGTGTGGATGACGGTTTTGAAAGATCCAAGTTGTTTATTACAATGGCTATTAGGTCCAATTATTACAGTCACAGACACAGTGTCTGGGCAACTATTAGGCTCTACAGTCACGATAAAAGAGCCTGCTTCTAGAAGTGTGATGCTCTTCAAGTGATTAGAATTAAGATAAGGCTGAAGATTTCCATTTCCTCAGGTCCCACGCTATGATACAGTTGTGACATAATGAGCATGTCTCTCAAAGGCTGTGTTCTTAAAAAGGTGTACTGATACACGACTGAGACGTAACACAGTAAAAAAAAAGTGCTGATAGGTAGCACGTGATATTTGTACCACAGAAATTCTGACCATCAACTCCAATAGTATTGAAGAATGTCGACACCATTCAGGACAAATCCGACTGGGTCAACACTTTTACTACTGCCACTTTAAACATTCACTTCTTCCAACGACACACAGTTGCACCAATGTGTACCATCTACAAGCTGCACTGCAGGAACTCAAAAACCCTTTGATATCACCTTCCAAGCATGTGACCTCTACCACCTAGAAGGACAAGGACAGCAGAAGGATAAGTACGTCACCGCCTGTAAGATTCCCTCCAAATTACACATCCTCCTGACTCAAAGATATCACCATTCTGTTTTGATTTGTCAGATTCTTTGAAATTTAAATCACTGCCTTTAGGGTAATTAATGATGGCAGAAATGCTGACCTAGCCAATGATTCATATCCCATGAATGAATAATTTAAAAATTCTGCAGGTCTTGCTCACTTTGCACTAAATGCAAACCACTGTGCTGTCAGAAACTGCATCAGTTGTTATGAATAAAAAAAGTACTAAGGTTTCTGTATGCACTTCAGTTTGAACTTTGATTCATAGCTTAGGTTTTAAGTAACTACAACTAAACTGATTATGAATAAGACAAACATAATTCAAATCCAGTCAGAAGGTAAATAGCAGGTGCCATGCTGGGCTGAGTCCAGCAGCAAGGTTAAACAGAAGCTAAGTCAGTCTTTAGGGTCACAAGGAGGACTGGGTGTAAACACACAGAAACTACTCTATGCTGACACATTCTTGCCATGGAGCACATGCTAAATGCTGCACTTTTAGGTTCTCCCACATCAGCAGCTAAAGGCTAAGGCACCCTTAAAAATGAAATCATTTATACAAAAGTCATCTAAATTTATACAAAGCACATCAAATGTGAACTAATTCCAAGAGGTTCCTCCCTGGCAGCCAATGGAGTAGTTGGAATCAGTATAATAAAACTAGTCAAAGATGATGTAATTGATCACCTGAGGAAGATACTAATCTAGAATGAGCATGTGAAGATGGAGGTTTGGGGTACAAGATTAAAGAGCAGTATTCTGAAAATTGACGATACACAGATGTAAACGCAGGAGTTGTGACAGTACACAAGGAGTTGAAGAGCTTTACTGAATGTTAAGGAGCAAATAGCCTCATGGAAAGTGCATGTGCAGGCATCCATATCATATAAATTAATGATTCTGAAAGAGTTAATATTGTATCATTTGCTCCAACAAATCTGACAACATAACAGATTTTAAGTGAAGAGAGAGAGAGACAGAGCGAGAGAGGGAGAGAGGGAGAGAGAGCGAGACTGACCTCACTAGAAAGACAGATGGTGGTTTAACCAGACAGTCACCATGTCTCAGGCGAGGGAAGAGGTTGAGAAGGACAGTTCTTCATGATAAGAGTCCAGGTTCCAGCTGGTGCAGGAAATGAATCCACATAATTCTGAATTACAAACCAGCCAACTGAGCTAACTGACGCCTGGAGCTTAATAGAGAGGGGAGGTATCAGGACAAAGAAACATCAAGGACTTCTTGTATACACCTTGAGGTGGTGTTTTTTTCACACAAAGGACTGTGACTGCATTTTGGGGGAGGAGCAGAAAGGCTGAAAAATCAAATTGAATTAAATGGTGCCAGTCAGGACAGGCCATTGGCTTTTGCAGATAAGAAAACATCACCCACTCCCCCATTCTGAACCAACATCTTTCTCGTTACCTACAAATACCTGACATGCACCTACCTGACCTGGAACTCTCTCCTGCCCATCCCCAATTCAAATGTCTTACATCCTTCTCTTTTTTAAGAAGAGACATCAACTGTTCCCTTTTTTAAAGGCTTGATCTCCCTGAATTATAACATCCTCTACATCATTTATAAATTACAATTAAAAGGGTGGGTGTAGCTCAAAGAAAAATAGCTTTACCATATATGCCAGTGGCAGAGTTCAAAAGACTAATACGAGCCACAGCCACTTCTGTTCCTGCTCATGTGGCCCCATCGCTGTTTCCCTTGTTAAGATGAGCACAGGGTTTGGAGATACGCCCATCCCAATCCAATCCAATGATCAAATTGTGTGCAAATATCAAGGCTCAGATGCTCAGCCTCGAATGTTGCTACAACCTTGGAAATGTACAAGAAGGCAGTATGCTTCCTCAGGGCTTGCACCTGACCCTAGAGAGGGCACTCAGCCATACAGTCCTACAGCACCAAGACAGGCCCTTTGGCCCAAACTGGCTCGTGCTGACTGAAATGTCCATCCACACTAAGCCCATTACCCGCACTTGGTCCATATCCTTCTAAACCTTTCCTATCCATGTATTCATCCAAATATCTTTTAAATGTTGTTAATGTACCACCTCAACCACTTCCACTGGCAGCTCATTCCATATGTGTACCACCCTCTGTGTAAAAAGGTTGTCCCTCAGGTTCCCATGTATTCTTTCCCCTCTTACCTTAAACTGATGCTCTCTGGTTCTTGATTCCTCAACCCTGGGAAAAAATACTGAGTGCATTCACCCTATCCATACCTCTCATGATCTTACAGAGACCCCCCCCAGTCTCCTACACTCTAAAGAAAAAAGTCCTAGCTTGTCCAAACTCTCCCTATAACTCAGTCCCTCGAGTCCTGGCAACTTCCTTGTAAATTTCTTTGGCACCCTTTCCAGTTTAATAACGTCCTTCCTATAGCAAGGTGACCAAAACTGAACACAATACTCCAAGTGCGGCCTCACCAATGTCATATACAACTGCATTATAATTTCCCAACTTCTATACTCAATACCCTGACTGTTGAAGGCCAGTGCGCCAAAAGCCTTCTTCACTGCCCCATCTACCTGTGATTCCACTTTCAGAGAACCATGCACCTGAGCTCCAAGGTCCCTCTGTTCCACTACATTCCTTAAGCCCCAACATTCACCATGAAACTCCTACCTTGATTTGACTTCCCAAAATGCAACACCTCACACTTATCTATATTAAACGCCATTTGCCATTTCTCGGCCCACTTCCCCAGCTGATCAAGATCCTGCTGCAATTTCTGATAACCTTCCTCATTGTCCACAATACTGCCTATTTTAGTCTCATCCACAAACTTACTAGTCACGCCTCGTACATTCTCCTCCAAATTATTGATACAGATAACAAACAGCAATGGGCCCAGAACCAGCCCGAGGCACACCACTAGTCACAGGCTTCCAGTCAGATAAGCATCCTTCCAGTATTACCCTCTGCTTCCTACCATCAAGCCAATTGTGTATCCAATTTGCCGGCTCTCCCTGGATTCCCTGTGATCTAACCTTCCAGAGCAGCTTACCATGTGGAACGTTATCAAAGGCCTTAGTGAAATCCATGTAGACTACGTCTACTGCCCTGCCCTCAACCACCTTCCTAATGTCTTCATCAAAGAACTCTAACAAATTTGTGAGGCATGATCTCCCATGCACAAAGCCATACTAATAACTCTAATCAAACCCTGTCTTTCCAAATGCATTTATATCTTATCCCTCAGAATCTTCTCAAGTAACTTACCTAGCTTACTTATCTATAATTCCCAGAATTTTCTTTGCAGCCCTTCTTGAATAAGGGCACAACATTCCCTACTTTCCAGTCTTCCGAGGCTTCATTCGTGTCTAACGATAATGCAAATATATCAGCCAGGGCCCCCGCAATTTCCTCTCTCACCTCTTGCAGGATTCTTGGATTTATCTGGTCAGGACCAAGAGATTTATCCACCTTCATACATTCTAATACTTCCAACACCACCTGTACTGTGATATGGACTGTTCCCAAGATATTGCCACTATCTTCCCCAAGTTTCCAAGTCTTCATGTCTTTCTTCATGGCAAACACACAGAAGTATTCATTGAGGACTTTGTCCATCTTTTGCGGGTCCACACATGCATGTCCACTTTGGTCCTTGAAGGGTCCTATTCCCTCTCTAGTTAATTCTTTTTCCTTTAATATACTGAAAGAATCTCTTTGGATTCACCCTAATCTTCTCAGCCAAAGCTATCTCATGGCCCCTTTTCACCCTCCTGATTTCCTTCTTCAGTAAACTCCTGTATCCCATATGTAGCTCCAGGGATTCCGTTAATCTCAGCTGCTTGCTGGGATCATGCCTCCTTCTTTTTTCTGGTCAAAGCATCAATATCTCTTGTCATCCACGGTTCCCTACTCCTGTCAACCTCGCCCTTCACCCTCACAGGAACATAGAGACCTCGAACTCTAGCTATTACACTTTTAAAAGCCTCCCACTTGCCAGAGGTCCCTTCACCTGCAAACTAACTACTCCAATCAACCTCTGCCAGCTCCTGTCTATTTCCATCAAAATTCGCCTTGCCCCAGTTTAGAACTTGAACCTGTGGACCAGTTTTGTCTTTTTCCATAATTATTTTAAAATTAATATAATTATGGTCACTGGTCCCAAAGTGCTCCCCCACTGTCACCTCAGTGACCTCCTGCCCTATTTCGCAAGAGTAGGTCATGTGTTGCCCCTTCCTGAGTAGGTCCCTCTATATACTGCTTAAGGAAACTTTCCTGAACACATTGAACAAATTCCATCATGGCAGGATGTTCCAGTGGGCCTTCACTTTCACCAACTAGGAAAGGTGAGTTGGTTTTCATGCTGATCCAATAAAGGTGTGAGTGAGACCAACTTCCAACATATTTTCTGCCAGCAGATACATATTGACCTGATCTGTAGGTGGTGGTCACGGAGAAGGCATTCATTCTAACACAGAGGAGGGCAATCTAATACATCTTTTGGATGGCATGCAGTGTCATGTCTGTAAGGAGATGGGCATGTGAAGAAGAACTATCCCATCTTCAAGGCCACTAAACCACCACCAGACCTCCTCTCATCAATCCACCTCAGATGCAAGGGGAGTGTACCCTGTTAGATAATGTCACCACAGCTGCCTGTGAGATGATGCCTGGAAGAAGATTAAACATTTTAGGCACGCGAGAATGCATTCCCACATGACCCCAAACTCATCTTGCCCTGAAGCCTGACTCTATATTATTACGTCAGCATGCAACCCCAAAACCAGCTTCAGGCACAGAGTCTTTATTTGGTCCTGAGCCCCAACCATGGCTTATCATGCCTGTGCACAATCTTGAGGCCAACATCTCCCAAATCCATTGTGACCACACAAGGTCTGGTCAAAGCATCAATATCTCTTGTCATCCACGGTTCCTTACTCCTGTCAACCTCGCCCTTCACCCTCATCTTGCAAGGGCAAAAAAATGTGGAAGGTAACGCCTCACCATCATCTTGCAAGGGCAAAAAAATGTGGAAGAAAAGGGAGGTGGAAAGCAAGAGGCTGGTGGAATGATAGTCTCCATCACTTCTCACTGGTGCTAAAAATGGTACCAATCCTCAGAAGCACCAGATATCTTGGCATTAAAAACAGACTTTCGATCAATTCTTGGAGTCTAAATATGCAGATTGCAGAATCTGTTCTGACCTAGGCAAAGTTGCAGATGCGAGACAAATGCCGATCCCACAAGACAAAGAAAACCTCTTTGAACAATTCCAAAGCATCACTGAGAAACTCCTCAAGAAAGATGTATTATACATTTGGCAGGAGGACCATCAACATATTTGAGTCCACCAAAAAAATGCTGTCAGCAAAAAAAACTGCACCTTACAGTACTTCAATCCAAGGAAGATAATAATTCTGGAAGTCAATGCTTCACAGGGCTAGGTGTGCACACCATGTGAGATGTCAAATCAATTGCATTTGAATCCAAAGGTCTAATGCAAATGCAATCCAATTATTCAATATACCTGAACGTGAACCACTTGCTCTGGAAGGTGCCATGGTGTACCTGTTGGTAAGCAAATCCCTGTGGAAACTGACCACAAGGTATTGAAAAACATTTAACGCAAAGGCTAAGTACAATGACTTCAGTAAAAGTACTGGAACATGACATGACTGACAGCTGCCAAGAGGGCTACAGAAAATGTCCAAAGGTCGGTCGTCCCCTACACCCTTTACAACCATAACCAATTAAATTGTCCTTTCTGCCGCCCCTTTTACCAACACTATTACATTTTCCCTAATAAGTACTGCTAAAACGCTTCTTCTTTTGGAAAACTTTACGTCCTTTTTTTTTTAAGTAACTTTCCGACCTCACCATTTATAAGTCATGTTCGTTATTGAAGCTACATCATATTCTCATACACTTACTGGAGTTGTAGCTCAGCAACCTTACCCACCATTGGACATGCATTTAATCATGTGCATTGTTATCCTATCTTAGGATCAGGGTAAAAATAATGAGGAATTCCATCTAATAATTTACAGCTTCCTTCTCTGCTACTACACACAATTCTTCATGTATCTTATTCCTCTTCACTGCTTCTAAATGTCAATGCCAATATTTCTGCCAATTTAGCTTAAACGTTCCAGCTACCATGAACGTCTTGATTAGAATACTGATTCCAGTTGTACTGAGGCGTTACCTGTTGCTGCAGAAAAAGGTGGGTCCTGCCGCAGAGTTGCCGCCAATGTCCCAAGAATGTCAAGACCTCACTCCTGCACTGTGCCTTGGGTCATATGTTGATCTTCCCTATCTTCCCATTTCCACTCTTGCTAGCACATACTGTCAGTAATCTAGAGATTGCTACCTTCAAAATCTTGTATTGACTTCCTCCCTCACTCCTGAAAATCTGACCATAGAACTTAAATGCCTCTTCTCTCCAAAAGTTATTTTAAACCAACAATTTCTGGCTCATTTCTCCTGCCAGTAGACTATTCTGCACCATCTCCTTGACTTCTTTTGTAAGAGAGTCAACATGTTTTGAAGAACTCGTAATGACAGTTACCAATGCCATAGTATGGGCTGCACTCCTTAGAACATAGAACATAGAACAATACAACGCAGAACAGGCCCTTCGGCCCTCGATGTTGCGCCGACCTGTGAACTAATCTAAGCCCACCCCCTACACTATCCCATCATCATCCATATGCTTATCCAAGGACTGTTTAAATGCCCCTAATGTGGCTGAGTTAACTACATTGGCAGGCAGGGCATTCCACGCCCTGACCACTCTCTGAGTAAAGAACCTGTCTCTGACATCTGTCTTAAATCTATCACCCCTCAATTTGCAGCTATGCCCCCTCATATAGGCCAACATCATCATCCTAGGAAAAAGACTCTCACTGTCCACCCTATCTAATCCTCTGATCATTTTGTATGTCTCTATTAAATCCCCTCTTAGCCTTGTTCACTCCAATGAGAACAGACCCAAGTCCCTCAGCCTTTCCTCAGAAGACCTTCGCTCCAGAACAGGCAACATCCTGGTAATCTCCTCTGCACCATTTCCAATGCTTCCACATCCTTCCTGCAATGGGGCGACCAGAACTGTACACAATATTCCAAGTGAGGCTGCACTAGCGTTCTGTACAGTTGCAGCATGACATCACGGCTCCGGAACTCAATCCCTCCACCAATGAAACCTAACACACAGTATGCCTTCTTAACAGAACTATCAACCTGGGTGGCAACTTTCAGGGATCTATGTACCTGGACACCAAGATCCCTCTGTACATCCACACTACCAAGAATCTTTCCATTGACCCAGTATTCTGCCTTCCTATTATTCTTCCCAAAGTGAATCACCTCACATTTGTCTGCGTTGAACTCCATTTGCCACCTTTCAGCCCAATTCTGCAGTTTATCCAAGTCTCCCTACAACCTGCAACGTTCTTCCACACTGTCCACCACTCCACCGACTTTAGTGTCATCTGCAAACTTACTAATCCATCCACCTATGTCTGCGTCCAAGTCATTTATAAAAATGACAAACAGCAGTGGTCCCAAAACAGATCCTTGTGGCACACCACTAGTAACTGGACTCCAGGCTGAATATTTTCCATCAACCACCACTCTTTGCCTTCTTTCAGAAAGCCAGTTTCTAATCCAAACTGCTAAATCTCCCTCAATCCCATGCCTCCGCATTTTCTCCAATAGCCTACCATGTGGAACCTTATCAAAGGCTTTGCTGAAGTCCATGTACACCACGTCAACTGCCCTACCCTCATCCACATGCTTGGTCACCTTGTCAAAAAACTCAATGAGGTTTGTGAGACACGACCTGCCCTTGACGAATCCATGTTGACTATCTCCAATCAAATTGTTGCTTGCTAGATGATTATAAATCCTATCTCTTATAATCCTTTCCAAAACTTTTCCTACAACAGATGTAAGGCTCACTGGTCTATAATTACCTGGGTCATCTCTACTGCCCTTCTTGAACAAGGGCACAACATTTGCAATCCTCCAGTCATCTGGTACTAAACCTGTAGCCAATGACGACTCAATGATCAAGGCCAAAGGCTCCGTCATCTCCTCCCTAGCTTCCCAGAGAATCCTCGGAAAAAATCCCATCCCGCCCAGGGGATTTATCTACCTTCACACCTTCTAGGATTGATAACACCTCCTCCTTACTAACCTCAATCCTTTCAAGTCTAATAGCCCGTCTCTCAGTGTTCTCCTCTACAATATTCTCCTTTTCCCGAGTGAAAACAGATGAGAAATATTTGTTTAGCACCTCTCCGATCTCCACAGGGTCCACACACAACTTCCCACTTCTGTCTTTGACTGGCCCTATTCTTACCCTAGTCATCCTTTTATTCCCCACATACCTATAGAAAGCTTTAGGGTTCTCCATAATTCTACCTGCTAATGGCCGCTCATGTCCCCTCCTTGCTCTTCTTAACTCTCTCTTTAAATCCTTCCTAGCTAATCTGTAACTCTCCATCGCCTCATCTGAACCATCCCGTCTCAATGTCACATAAGCCTCCCTCTTCCGCTTAACAAGTGATACAATTTCTTTTGTCAACCAAGGTTCCCTTACCTTATCACTTCCTCCCTGCCTGACAGGGACATACCTATCAAGGACATGCAATATCTGTTCCTTAAACCAGCTCCACATTTCGATTGTCCCCATCCCCTGCATTTTGCTACCCCATTCTATCCCTCCTAAGTCTTGCCTAATCGCATTATAATTGCCCTTCCCCATCTATAACTCTTGCCCAGTGGCATGTTCCTATCCCTTTCCATCGCTAAACTAAACGTAACCGAATTATGGTCACTCTCTCCAAAGTGCTTACCTTCCACTAAATCAAACACCTGGCCTGGTTGATTACCAAGTACCAGATCCAGTGTGGCCTCCCCTCTTGTCGGCCCTTCGACATACTGTGTCAGGAAACCCTCCTGCACACATTGGACAAAAACCGATCCATCCGACGTACTAGAGTTATAGCATTTCCAGTCAATGTTGGGAAAGTTAAAGTCTCCCATAATGACCACCCTGTTCCTTTCACTCCTGCCCAGAATCGTTTTGCCGATCCTCTCCTCCACATCCCTGGAACTTTGCGGAGGCCTGTAAAAAACTCCCAGCAGTGTGACCACTCCTCTCCTGTTTCTGACCTCAGCCCATACCACCTCAGTTGACGAGTCCTCATCAAAAGTTCTTTCGGCCACCTTTATACTGTCCTTGACTAACAAAGCCACACCTCCCCCTCTTTTACCACCTTCCCTGATCTTTATGAAAGATCTAAACCCTGGAACCTGCAACATCCATTCCTGACCCTGCTCTATCCACGTCTCCGAAATGGCCACAACATCGAAGTCCCAGGTACCTATCCATGCTGCAAGCTCACCTACCTTATTCCGGATACTCCTGGTGTTGAAGTAGACACACTTCAAACCAGCTTGCTGTCTGCCAGCACACTCCTGTGACGGTGAAATCCTGTCCATGTCCTCCCTACTCTCATCCTCCTGTGTACTGCCTTCTACCTACTACCCCTTCAGGGTGCCTTTGCTCCCAGCAAACTAAAGATGTGCAGGTTAGGTGGAGTGGCCATGCTAAATTGCCCATTGTGTCCAGGGATGTACAGGCTCGGTGGATTAGCCATGGGAATTGCAGGGTTACAGGATAGGGTGGGGAAAGTCACTCTGGGTGGGATGCTCTTCATAGGGCTGGCATGGACTCCATGGGCCAAATGGCCTGCTTCCACACTGTCGGGAAACTATTATTCTAATCTAATGATCTCCAGCTGTGCTGTCCTGAACATGGAAGATTAGGAGTTGATCTCACTGAGATGCTCAAAATGCATTTGATACAGTAGGTAGACAGGATACTCTAGTAGGAGTCCAGAAGAAGGTACAACCTAAGTGTTAGAACCAGACTATTTCAGGGGTGAGATAAAAGGTACTGCAGATGCTGGAGAATCCGAGATAACAAGCATGGGGCTGGATGAACACAGCAGGTCAAGCAGCATCATAGGAGCAGGAAAACTTGACGTTTCGGGCCTAAACCCTTCATCAGAAAATATGAGGAAGCATTTCTGCACTCAAAGAGCAGGGAAATCTGAATCTCTTGCCCCTGAGAGGCTGTAGCAGACTGTATGGCATGAACGATCTCTTCCTGCCCCTTAGGGAGGCTACAAGAGTAATGAGGCTGAGCTTCTGCATAAGGGTCAAACATGCGGACATGGGTAAACTTCTCCCAAGGCATTCCCCCGGAAATATTGCCGACCTTATGTTAAAACATCTCATGGGGAGAATTACACCAAAGTTCAAAAAGCAGCTCTGCACCACCACCCTCTGACTCCTACCTTCGAGCCAATTTTGTATCCAAATGGCTGGCTGTCCCTGTATTCCAGGTGACCTAACCTTGCTAACCAGTCTACCATGCAGAACCTTGTCAAACAATTCACTGAAGTCAATATAGACGACATCCACTGCTCAGCCTTCAATTTCTTCATCACTTCTTCAAAAACCTCAATCAAGTTAGTGAGAGAATTTCTCGTGCACAAAGCCAGGTTAACAATCCTTAATCAGTCCTTGCCTTTCCAAATAGATGTAAATCGTGTCCCTCAGTATCCCCTCCAACAACTTACCCATCACTGACATCATGCCCTCCAGTCTTTAGTTTCCTGGCTTTTCCTTACCATCTTTCTTAAATAGTGGTACCATGTTAGCCAATCTCCAGTCTTCTGGCACCTCACCCTGGCTATCAACTATATAAAAATCTCAGCACGGAACCCTGAAAATCACTTCCCTAGCTCCGCACAAAGTTCTTGGGTACGCTTGATCAAGTCCCGGGAATTTTTCCACCTTTATGCATTTTAAGATGAATTTTTCTTATTGCAAATCATTCACCTTTTGCCAGACTGCCTCATGAAGTAGCTAAAGTAACTCAGAGACTGACATTCCCCCAGAAGCTTCTTCCTTCAGCAGTCAGCAAAATGAGAGCAGGTTAGATAGAACATAGAACATAGAACAATACAGCACAGAACAGGCCCTTCGGCCCTCGATGTTGCGCCGACCTGTGAACTAATCTAAGCCCATCCCATACACTATCCCATCATCATCCATATGCTTATCCAAGGAGTGTTTAAATGCCCCTAATGTGGCTGAGTTAACTACATTGGCAGGCAGGGCATTCCACACCCTTACCACTCTCTGTGTAAAGAACCTGCCTCCTTATTAGATTAGTTTTCTAACTTTATTAGTTAGATTCCTAACTGCAAACCAAAAACTGGGAGATGCAAAAGGAACGCCTTTGTGATCCAGAATCACCAGTAGGATGGCAAAGGGTACATCAGATGTAGAGAAGGATATAGAAGCTATTGAAATATAGGGGAAATAAGTAGCGATATCTTGAAAAGTGTCTATAATACAGAGGAGGTAGTGCTGGATACTTTAAAACACAAAGGTAGAAAATCCCCAGGACCTGATCAAGTGTACCCCAGAACTTTCTGGGAAGCTAGAGAGATTGCAGGGCCCCTTGCTGAGATTTTTATATTATTGATAGCTCCAGGTGAGGGGCTGGAAGGCTGGAAGTTGGTTAATGTGGTGCCATTATTTAAGAAAGGTGGTAAGGAAATGCCAGGAAACTATTGACTGGTGAGCCTGACATCAGTGATGGGTAATTGTTGGAGGGGACTCAGAGACAGGATTTACATCTGCTTGGAACGGCAATGACCAATTAAGGATAGTCAACCTGGCTTTGTGTGTGAGAAATTGTGTCTCACTAACTTGATTTTAGATTTTTGAAGAAGTGCTGAAGAAATTGAAGGCAGAACTGTTGCTGTGAGCTGTTGCATTTTGGTAAGGCAAATCAGGGCAGGACTTATACACTTAATGTAAGGTCCTGGGGAGAGTGGCTGAATAAAGAGACCTTGGGATGCAGGTTCACAGTTCCTTGAAAGCGAAGTTATAGGTAGCCAGGGTGCTGAAGAAGGCATGTGGTACGCTTGCCTTTATTAGTCAGTGCATTGACTATAGGAGTTGGGAGGTCACGTTACGGCTGAACACAATACTGTTTAGGCCACTTTTGGAATACTGTGTTCAATTCTGTATCTCCCTGCTATAAGTAAGATGTTGTGAAAGTTGAAAGGTTTCAGAAAATATTTACAAGGATGTTGCCAGGGTTGGAGGGTTTGAGCAATAGGAAGAGGCTGAGTCGGCTAGGGCTATTTTCCCTCATGGGATAGAGGCTGAGGGATGACCTCATAGAAGTCAATAGCATCAGGAGGGGCATGGATAGGGTGAATAGCCAAGGTCTATTCCTCAGGGTAGGGGAGTCCAAAACTAGAGGGCACAGGTTTAAGGTGAGAGGGGAAAGATTTAAAACAGACCTAAGGGACAACGTTTTCACGCTGAGTATTGTATGTGTACGGAATGAACGGCCAGAGGTGGTGAAGACTGGTACAATTACATTTAGAAGGTATCTGGATGTGTGTAAGAATAAGAAGTGTCTAGAGGGATATGGGCTAAATGCTGGTAAATGAGACTAGATTAATTTAGGATATCTGGCCAGCATGAACTAGTTGGACTTAAGGGTCTGTTTCCATGCTGTACATCTCTATGACTATGTACTAAATGAAATGAATATTTTAGTTCTGTTTTTACTCAATTTGAAGATAGCGACAATGGCCTAGTGGAAACATGGGTGTTGAGCAACTGAGCAGTATAGTGATAAAGGTGCTAAAGATGCTGACAGCACTCCAGGTAGAGAAGTCGCCAGGCCCAGGTGGGATATATCCTAGATTTCCGACAGCGTTAAGGTAGCAAATCACAGATCTGTTGACAGATATTTTCTATGCCTCTCTGAAAACAGGATTAGTCCCAGCAGACAGGTGCAAGTGTGACACTGTTGTTTAAGAAAGGGAAAAAGGATAACCCAGGAAACGACACACCTGTCAGCTTGATATATATAGTAGGAAAACTGATGGAGGCCATAAAACAGGATAAAGTTAAATATACACACAGAAAAATAAGTTTTACCACACAGTCAATATGGCTTTGTCAAGAGAAGATAACGCCTGACAAATTTAATTGAGTTATTTGACGAGGTGACATAGGCAGTGGACGAGGGTATGGTGTGCATGTTGTATATTTACATTTTCAGAAAGCATTTGATGCAACGCCACTTGGCAAGTTGGTTAGCAAATTAGGAATGTGTGGGATTAATGGGTCTTTGGCAGCCTGGATTAGAAATTAGCTAAAAGACAGGGAACAGGGGTAGTTGTCGATGTGCATTTCTCAGATCGGAGATGAGTTGAAAGTGATGTTCCCCAGGGATCAGCGTTGGAACCCTTGCCTTTTCTGATTTACATAAAACGACATGGAGATAGGTGGTGAGGGCAAAAATCTAAGTTCACAGCTGATACTCAGCCAGGGAGAATAATGAATTGTGAGGATGATGCTGATGACTTCAGAGGGACAATGACAAGTTGGTCAAATGCGCAGACACCTGACAGATGAATTTCAATGCAGAGAAATATGAGTTGATGCATTTTGGTAGAAGAAACACAGAAACAATACAGGCTCAATGGTACAACTTTGAGGGGAGTGCAGGAGCATAGGAACCTCAGGGTTCACATGCATAATCCTCTGAAGGTGCCCAGGGAAGTTGAAATATTTGTTAAGAAGGCTTTTAAGGAGGGGTATGAGTATAAAAGCAGGGAAGTGATGCTACACCTCTACAAATCATTGATTAGACAACATTTGGAGTACTAATGTTCCATTCTGGACACCTTATTTAAGGAAAGATGTCAAAATCCTGGAGAAAGTGCAAATGAGATTTACTGGAATGATTCCAGGAATGAAGGATTTTAGAAACAAGCAAAGATTAGAGAGGTTATGCTTAATATCTCGGAGCAGAGAAGATCAACTGGTGACCTTATTGAGGTGTTCAAAATTATGAGATAACAAGGTGTAGAGCTGGATGAACACAGCAGGCCAAGCAGCATCAGTGGAGCCCGAAAGCTGACGTTTCAGGTCTAGACCCTTCTTCAGAAAATCATTCAAAATTATGAACAGTTTTGACACAATAAAGAAAGATTTTTTTTTCCACTAGTTGATATATCAGTAACTAAGGGTCACAATTTCAAAATTGTCAGCAAGAGAGCGAGGACTGAGATGAGGAGAAACATCTTTAGCCAGAGTTGTCAGGATTTGGAATGCACTGCCTGGGAGAGTGGTGGAGGCGTATTCAACAGGAGGTTTCAAAAGAGCTGGATACAGAATTTAAATCGATGATGAAGGTAGAAGGCTGGAGAGTTGGTCGAGCTGAATAGCTCTTTCCGGAGCCGGTATCAAAACGGTAAGTGTCGAATAGCCTCCTCCTGTAAAATTCTATGATTCCAAGTGGATAGAGTCCGAGCGAATGCTGAAAGTCCTGGGATCACTTCAAAACTAACTGTAGCACAGGATTTTGCTAATGGTAGAATTTCGATCGGCGATACTAATCCACATTGATCCGGTGCTCGGGTTTTTTTAAAAATAAGCCAACGTCCTTGCCTGTCCTAGATTTTGTCATATATTTACCGAGCTTGTTCGGGGAAGTTTCCACCCAATCCCCAACCAAACAAGGTCGGTCTGAGGGTGAGTAATCAAGGTTGGTGTTTAAATTCTTCATATTGCGAGATTGAGGAGTTAGAAATCAATGTGACTGAGTCAGGCCCTGACAGAAACTGTGGCCTGGAACCACTCTTTAAAACAAGAGCGTTTTGCACACACCACGAGTCACATTTCTATCAGCGGTTTACAATTTCAAAACCCGTTTTTCAGGTTAAACGGCGAGATTAACCCACTTCCTCACCGTGAAATTGATCAGCCTAACCCCTAGAAGACAAACTAACCCCAGCAGCTCGGACACTCGCCCACGAGTTACCGCACGCAAAGCTGGGTTATTGCTGAGGGTTAGCCCTGATCAGGGCTAACTCAGGAATTACTGCTTTCCGAATAAAACTGTTTATTATTTCCTCTGCTTTTCCGCAGCGCATCCGCGAGTACCTTTCCCGAGTTTACGGCTGGTTTGGTGAGTCATTTAATTTAGGTTACATTCCTCGTTGCTAACTCACCTCTTGGAGCCGGAGTTTGGTTACTGCGTAGACCCGTGCACTCATTGTTACAAAACCACTGCGTTACTTCACACAGTTTAACACCCTCTCTCCCATTAAAGGGCACAGTTTTACCTTGATGGAAACTTAAAAACAAAACGCTGGTTCACTACGAAGTAAACTTCAAATCATGAACTGCAACTCCCACCAAGCCTCTGCACAGGTATGAGAACTAAATCAGTCTTGAGTTCCAGTCATTGGGTACATACCGTGCTTGTGGGGCCCACGCAAAACATTCAGGAAAGACAGTGGCATTTAGACTGAGATGGGCATGGTTTTAGACTGTAATTACACAAATGTAGCTCACCTTTCAAACGTAGCTTTCAAAATTCTTTAAGCCAGGGTCAGGGGTACAGGGCTGCAGCGAACCCGAGACTATTCGAACACAAGAGTATCCAGACAAACTCCTCACACGTGTACAGTTCAATAACTCAGGAACTTGTTTTAGACTTCACGCCCTTCGTTAATAATATTTCACTCACCAACCTTACGCATACACTTCACGATACTTTAAGGGTAGACTGCCTTACACAAGTCCAATTTAGTCACTGGTGTGAAGTGCTGGAAGGAAGGTATGCTTTAAAAAAAATGAGTCATGGCATTTCGACAACTTACCTGTAAGCGTAGATCGACCAAAGTGTAACTCGCAGTCAGAGGCTGTGCTGATAAGAAGGCGGGGCTCGTTTCTGCTGTACAAACCAGACCCACTATCTCAGAGGATGTTGTAATAATAAATGCGTAATTTAGTATGCTTTGGGATTTGGATTTTAAAATCGGGACAGGTGGGAAGGTAAGTTTTCAAGCGTGTCAAAGTCATTTGGGACAGTGACCAAAGTACGTCAGTTCCAAGAAAGCATGTGATTACAGTGAAGCGCCTGGGAGAACCCTGTAACGTTAATAGCGAGACTATATTGCTAAGTTTACTACAGAACCAGAAAGTTCAAGCTGTCAGTTCAGAAGAACCAGGAGTTCAGTTCAGAACTGAGAACAATTTCTTCTAGCAAAAGAATTAAGCTTTTACTTCAGGGGAAGCAGTCACGCTGACCAAAGTGCTTCAATTTGTGGAGCTTCCAAGCCAGGTGAGGTTGTATACAAATCTTCAGGTCTTTCGAACTAAAATAGTTTAGGCCAACAGAATTATGAAAAGTTTATGATAGCAGACTCAGATCAGAATTAGTGCGGCACAGTGGCTAGGTGGTTAGCACTGCTGCCTCACAGCAGCTGGGTCCTGGGTTCAGGCGACTGTCTGTGTGGAGTTTGCACATTCTCCCAGTGTCTGCGTGGGTTTCCTCCCAAAGTCCAAAGATGTGCAGGTGAGGTGGATTGGCCATGGTAAATTTCCCATAGTACTCAGGGATAGGTGGGTTATAGCAGGATGGGTCTGGGTGGGATGCTCTGAGGGTTGAACATAGAAAGGTACAGGCCCTTCAGCCCATGATGTTGTGCCAAACTTTTACACTAATCCTCAGGTCTATCTAACACTATCATCCATGTGCCTCTCTAACAGCTGCTTAAATGCCCCTAGTGAAGCCGACTCCACTACCCTCTCCGGCAATGCATTCCACGCCCCGACCACTCCCTGAGTAAAGAACCTACCTCTGACATCTCCCCTATATCTACCTCCACTCACTTTAAAACTATGCCTCCTCAAAATAGCTACCTCCACCCCAGGAAAAAGTCTCTGGCTGTCCACTCTACCTATACCTCTGATCATTTTGTACACCTCTATAAAGTCACCTCTCATCCTTCGTCGTTCGAAAGAGAAAAGCCCTAGCTCTCTCAAACTTTCCTCGTAAGACCTTCACTCCATGCCGGGCAACATCCTGGTAAATCTCCTCTGCACCTTTTCCAATGCTTCCACATCTTTCCTGTAATAAGACAATCAGAACTGGACACAATACTCCAGATGTGGCGAACCAGGGTTTGTACAGCTGAAGCATAACTTCACAACTCTTGAACTCAATCCCTCTATTAATGAAAGCTAACACACCATACGCCTTCTTAACAACTCTATCCACCTGGGTGGCAGCTTTAAGGGAATGGTGGACATGAACCCCAAGATCCATCTGCTCCTCCACATTGCTAAGAATCTTTCCGTTAACCCTGTATTCTGCTTTCAAGTTTGTCCTTCCAAAATGAATCGCCTCACACTTTTCAGGGTTAAACTTCTCAGCCCAGCTCTGCATCCTATCAATGGCCCTTTGTAACCCAGAACTGCCCTCCGCACTATCCACAATGCGACCCACCTTCGTATTGTCCGCGAACTTACTAATCCACCCTTCCACTCCTTCATCCAAATCATTCACAAAAATCACAGAGAACCCAGAACAGATCCTTGTGGTACACCACTCATAACTGAGCACCATGTTGAATATTTTCCTTACGCTACCACCCTTTGTCTTCTAAGGGTCAGCCAATTCTGAATCCAATCTGCCACATTTCTCCCATCCCATGACTCCTTACCTTCTGCATGAGCCTACCATGGGGAACCTTATCAAACACCTTACTTAAATCCATGTATACCACATCCACTGCTCTACCTTCATCCATGTGTTTGGTCACCTCTTCAAAAGAATTCAATAAGGTTTGTGAGGCATGATCTACCCCTCCCAAATCCGTGCTGACTATCATGAATCAAACTGTGCCTTTCCAAGTGATCATAAATCCTATCTCTCAGAGCCCTTTCCAATATTTTGCCCACCACTGATGTAAGACTAACTGGCCTGTAATTTCCGGGGTTATCCCTATTCACTTTTTTGAACAAGGGAGTGATGTTTGCCTCTCTCCAATCTTCCAGCACTATACCCATGGACAGCGAGGACGAAAAGATCATTGCCAAAGGCCATGCGATCTCCTCCCTCGCTTCCCATGGAATCCTTTGATAAATCCCATCAGGCCTGGGGGACTTATCTAACTTCAAGTTTTTCAAAATTCCTAGTATATCTTCCTTACTAACATCGACCTCCTCTAGCCTCCCAGCTTGTTTCACACTGTCCTCCTCTACAACTAGGTCTCTCTCAGTTGTGAATACCAAAGAAGTGTATTCATTAAGGACCTCTCCTATCTCTTTAGGCTCCGCGCACAAATTCCCTTTACAATCCTTGATCCGCCCGACCCTTTCTCTGGTCATTCTTATTCTTCACGTATGTGTAAAAAGCCTTGGAGTTTTCCTTGATCCTATCTGCCAAGATTTTCTCATGCCCCCTTATAGCTCTCCTAAGCCCTTTCTTCAGCTCCTTCCTGGATAACTTGTATCCCTCTACAGCCTTTTCTGTTCCTTGTTTCCTAAACCATATATAAACATCCTTCTTCCTCTTAACCAGTCGTTTGACCTCTCTTGAGAACCAGGCATCTTCCCTGCCTGCTAATGGACAAACATATCGAGCACACGCAGTATGCATTCCTTAAACAATGCCCACATTTCAATAGTGCTCTTCCCTGACAGCATCTGTTCCCATTTTATGTTACCCAGTTCCTGCCTCACAGAATTGTAATTACCCTTCCCCCAATTATAAACCTTACCCTTCTGTATGTACCTATCCTTTTCCATGACTATTGTAAAAGAAACAGAGTTATGATCGCTACTGCCAAAATGCTCTCCTACCAACAGGTCTAACACTTGGCCCGGTTCATTGCCAAGCACAAATCCAAAGTGGCCTCTCCTCATGTTGGTCTATCTACATACTGTGTCAGGAATCCTTCCTGAACATACTGGAGAAAATCCGCTCCATCTAAACTATTACAACTAAAAAGTTTCCAATCAATATTTGGAAAGTTGAAGTCACCCATGACTACAACCCTGTGACTTTTGCACCTTTCCAGTATTTGCCTCCCAATCCCCTCCTCCACTTCTCTGCAACTATTAGGGGTCTGTAAAAAACCCCCAACAAAGTGACTGCTCCTTTCTTGTTCCGGACCTCAACCCAAACCGACTCGGTAGACATATCATTCTCGAACTGCCTTTCAGTAGTTGCTATACTAGCCCTGACTAGCAATGCCACTTCCCCGCCTCTTTTTCCACCCTCCCCTTTTTTTTTAAAGCATCTATATCCCGGAACTTCCAACAACCATTCCTGTCCCTGAGTTACCCGAGTTTCTGCAATGGCCACAACATCGTAGTTCCAAGTATTGACACATGCTCTAAGTTCATCCGCCTGATTTCTGTTACTTCTAGTATTGAAGTATCCTCACCTCAAACCATCTCTGTGTCCACAATTACGCTTCATCGACCGCATTTCTTTATTAACAACCTAACTCCCTGTTGTTTGTGTTGGAAGGCTGAATACCTCATCCTCTGAATTATAAATCCAGTTCCCCACCCCCTGCCAATCTAGTTTAAACCATTCCGTATAGCTCGAGCAAACCTCCGTCCAAGGATATTTGTGCCCTTCCAGTTCAGGTGCAACCCATCCTTACTGTACAGGTCCCACCTTCCCAGAATGTGCTCTAATTATCCACATAATGGAAACCCTCCCTCCTACACCAGCCCTGTAGCCACGTGTTTAACTGCACTCTCTCCCTATTCTCACCTCGTTATCACATGGCACTGGTAGTAATCCAGAGATAACGACCCTGTTTGTCTTGGACTTCAGCTTCCAACCTAACTCCCTGTACTCGTTTTTCACATTCTCAGTCCTTTTTCTACCTATGTCATTGGTACCGGTGTGTACCATGACTGCTGGTTGCTCACCCTCCCCCTTAAAGTTTCTTGAAGACACAATCCGAGACATCACAGACCCTGGCACCTGGGAGGCAACATACCATCTGTTCATCTCGTTCGCGTCCACCGAACCGCCTGTCTGTGCCTCTTACTGTTGAATCCCCCACTATTCTTCCCCCTTCCCTTCTGTGCCACAGGGCCAGGCTCAGTGCCAGAGACATGTCCGCTATGGCCTTCCCCTCATATGTCATTTCCGCCCCCCCAAACACTATCCAAAGCGGTATACTTATTATTGAGGGGAACGGCCGCAGGGGATCCGTGCAGTGTCTGCCTATTCCCTTTCCCCTTCCTGACAGTCACCTAGCTACCTTTTTCCTGTACCTTGAGTGTGACCACCTCCTTGTAACTCCTCTCTGTCACCCCCTCAGCTTCCCGAATAATCCGGAGTTCATCCAGCTCCAGCTCCAGTTCCCTAACACGGTTTGTGAGGAGCTGGAGTTGGGTGCACTTCTTGCAGGTGAAGTCAGTGAGCCTTACCTCCCACATCCTGCAAGAGGAGCATGGTTGGTGTGGACTTGTTGGGCTGAAGGGCCTGTTTCCACATTGTAGTGATTCTATAATCATAAATTTGTCTCAAATCTGAGGAAAAGAAACTGGGAGGAATCAACAAAAAAACGTAAGAGTTGAAGTCAGAGTGAAATTTCTCCCAATTTGAATATCTTTAAAAGGATAGTGTTGGAGAACTGATTGAAATGTTGTTTTGCTGTTTGTGTTAAGAATCTTCCTGTCTATATGGTTTATAAGTTTACATATTCAGCTTATGTGATGTTAAGAGAACATCTGCAACCTCATAAATGTTCTAGTGACTACAGGTCACCACAGTAACCAACTTTAGAAAGTAACAATATGATCCTTGAGGTTGGTTGGCTTGCCGAGCAGGTTTGTTGTTTCGCAGATGTTTCGTTACCGTGATGGGTAACATCCCCAGTGCAGCCTCTGATGAATCGTTGGTGTGTTTTCCCACCTGGTTTTTAAACTCTGGGGTCCGTTGAGATGGATTGCCTCACTTCCGGGTTTCCTTCGAAGAGGAATGTACATGGGGTCGAGTTCAATATGTTTATTAATAGCATGCTTCGTGGAATGCCAGGCTTGTAGGAATTCTCGTGCCTGTCTCTGCCTATCTTGTCCCAGGAGTTTGGTGTTGTCCAGCTGAAATGGTGGCTCTCCTTGTCCATGTGGATTGACATATTGAACTCGACCCCATAAACATTCTACTACAAAGGAAAACCGGAAGTGAGGCAATCCTTCTCAATGGACCCCAGCGTTTAAATAACAGGCGGGAAAACACACCGATGCTTCACCAGAGGCTGCAATGAGGATGTTACCTAGCACAGTAACGAAACGTCTGCAAAACAAGAAACCATCTCGGCGAGCCAACCAACCTCAACACCCAGAACCCGAGCTACAAATCTACTCCAAAACCTTATAAACAATATGATCCATCAAGCCAGGGGAGGAGGTGAAAGTGGCATTGAGGTATTGTTACTGGGTAAATAATCTAGATCCTTAGGCTGAAATTCTGGGGATAAAAGCAAAATACAGCAGATGTTGGAAATCTGAAACAAACACAATTAGAATGCTGACTGTGCCAAAAGAGGCTAATCGACCCACTGAGAGTGCACTGACCATCTGAAGAGCATCCCAACCATTTTCAGCCCTCACTTTATCCCTACAAACCCACATTTACCATGGCTAATCCACCTGCCCTGCACATCTGTGGACACACAGAGCAATTTAGCATAGCCAATTCACCTGATCTCTTTGGATTGTGAAAGGAAACCAGACCACCCGGAAGAAACCCACGCGGATATGGGGGAGAACATGCAAACTCAATACTGACAGTCACCCAAAGCTGGAACTGAAGCACCAGAGGCCTGGGTGTCAGGCAGCAGTGCAAATGACTGAGCGTAACACAGAATCGTGGAGAAAAGCAGCAAGTCTGGCAACATCTGTAGTCAGAAACAGAGTTAACATTGAGTCCTTTAACACTGAGCTGGAGTTCTGAAGAAGTTGCTGAGTTTCTCCAGCATTCTCTTTTTTTAAGAATATCTTGGAGACATGGGTTCAAACCCCACCAATGGCAAATGGTGAAATTTGAATTCATTAAAAATCTGGAATAAAAAGATAATATGATGACAACCACTTTCAATACTTAAATAAAACCCCATCTGATTCAGTAATGTCTTTTAGGGAAGGAAATCTGCCATCCTTACCAACTCTGGTTTACACAGCAATGTGGTTGGCTCTTAAATAAAAACTGTAAATACAAAACAAAAACAGAAATTGCTGGAAAAGCTCAGCAGGTTTGGATGCATCTGTGGAGAAAAAGCAGAGTTAACATTTCAGGTCAGGTGATCCTTCCTCAGAACTGATGGTAGCTAGGAAAATGTCAGTTTATATGCAGAAGATAGTGTGGGGGGAGGGGTTAAGCAGTAAACAATAGGTGGGGTAGAGCCCAAAGAGAGAGAAGAACAGTTGGACAGACAAAGGAGTGGATAGTGATGTGGCTAGGAGGGTGAATAGCTATTAATGGAGACTGTTAGTGGCTAACAATGGGTTGTGCGTAATAGCCGAATATGTGTTAACAAGGCCTGATGTATGGAGGTTGAGATAAGGACGTGGAAGTGTTCAAGCCCCTAAGTTACCAAACTCAATATTGAGTCTAGAGGGCTGCAGGGTCCCCAAATGGAAAATAAGGTGCTATTCTTCCAGCTTGTGCTGAGCTTTGCTGGCGCACTGCGGTAAGCCTAAGACAGAGATAAAAACCAAAAGAACTGCGGATGTTGTAAATCAGGAACAAAAACAGAAGTTACTGGAAAGACTCGGCAGGTCTGGCAGCATTTGTGAAGAAAAAAATCAGTATTAACGTTCCCGGTCCAGTGACGCTTCCTCAGTTCTGAGGATGGGTAACTGGATCGAAAATGTTGCTTCTGATTTTTTTTTTCACAGATGCTGAGACAGAGATGTTGGCTGGGAAACAGGGTGGTGTGTTGAAATGGCAGGCAACTGGAAGTTCGGGGTCTTTTTTGCATACAGAATGTGGGTATTCTGTCTCAGGCTTGCTGTAGTGCTCCAGCGAAGCTCAGCACAAGCTGGAAGAAAAGCACTTCCAGTGGCTTCAGAAGGGAACTTGCAGGTGGTGGTGTTCCCCTGTATTTGCAACCCTTGTTCCTCTCGACAGAAGTGATTAAGTTCGAAAGGTGCTGTTGAATGAGCCTTAATGTTCTGCAGTGCATCTTGTAGATGGTATACATTGTTGCTGCTAAGTCACAGTTGTGGAGGTAGAGAATGTTTGTAGAGGTGTTCCCATCCATAACTTTTAACTAACCTCTGAAATAGCCCTAGCAAGCTATTCAGATCAAGGGGAATTAGAGATGACCAATAAATGCTGGCCTAGCCAGTGACACTGACATCCCATGACAATAAAAAAAGAGATAAAATCTCCCCTCCCTCAACCGCATCCCAAAACCAGCCCAGCTCATCTCCACCTCCCTAACCTGTTTTTCCTCTCACCTCAAGCCACACCCCCATCTCCTATCTACTAACATCATCCCGCCCCCTTGACCTGTCCGTCCTCCCTGGACTGACCTATCTCCTCCCTACCCCCCTACCTACACTCACCTTTACTGGCTCCATCCCCGCCTCTTCGACTTGTCTGCCTCCTCTCCACCTATCCTCTCCTCTATCCATCCTCTATCCGCCTCCTCCTCTCTCCCTATTTATTTCAGAACCCTCTTCCCCTCCCCCATTTCT
>JAHRHZ010000048.1:1530243-1570346 GCA_024137785.1 Ginglymostoma cirratum | reverse complement strand
CAGCAGGTCAAGCAGCATCATAGGAGCAGGAAAACTTGACGAAACGTCAAGTTTTCCTGCTCCTATGATGCTGCTTGACCTGCTGTGTTCATCCAGCCCCATGCTTGTTATCTCGGATTCTCCAGCATCTGCAGTACCCTTTATCTCTGATACAATAAAAAAAAGGGCTGCTTTGTCCTGAAGGGTGCCAATCTTCTTGAGTGTTCTTGAATCTGCATTAATTCAAGCAAGTGGAGAGTAGTCCACCACACTCCTGACTTGCTCCTTGTAGATGGTAGACAGGCTTTGAGGAGTCCGGAGACAGGTCACTCATTGCAAGCTTCCTGATCTGATGTGCTCTTATAGCTGCTGTTAATGGCTAATCCAGTTCAGTTTCTGATCAGTTGTAACCCCCAGGATTCACAACACAACACAACACAGGAGATTAATTGATGGTAATGCCATTGAATGTCAAGTCATTAGTTAGATTCTCCCTTATTAGAGATGGTCATTGCCTGCCATTTATATGGCATGAATATTATTTGCCATTTTTAGCCCAAATCTGGATATTGTCCAGGTCTTGCAGTTGGACATGGTTTGTTTCAATATCTGAAGAGTTGCAAATGATGCTGAACATTGTGCAATGATCAGCAAACATCCCCACTTCCGATCTAATGATGGAGGGAAGTTTAGTCATGAGCAGCTGAAGGTGGTTGAGCCAAGGACACTACCTTAAGACTGCAGAGATGGTCTGGAACTGCGATAAATGACCTCCAACAACCACGACCATCTTCCCTTGTGCCAGGTATGACTGCAACCAGTGGCTTTTTCTCCATCATTCTCAATGACTCTAGACCAGGGCTCCTCATTGCCACATGGTTAAATGCAGCCTTAACATTACATGTAGTCACTCACATCATCTCTAAAATTAAGCTTTTTCGTCCATTTAGAACCAAGGCTGTAATGAGGTCAGGAGCTCAGTGGCCATGGTGGAACCCAAACTGAACATGAGTGAGCAGGTTACTGTGAAGCAAATACAGTTTGATAGCACCGTTTGTCACTTTACAAACAAGTGAGTGGTGGGTCATGGAAGCACTAATTGGTCAGGTTGAATTTTCCCTGCTTTTTGTGGTCAGGACACCCTGGCCAATTTTCTATATTGTCAAGTAGATACCCGTGTTGTAGATGCACTGGAACAGCTTGGCAAAGAGCATGGCAAGATCTGGAACATGACTTTAGTACTATTGCCAGAATGGTGTTAGGGCCCATTGCCGTATCTGGCATCGCTGTTTCTTGATATTGCCCGAGTGATTGAATTGGCTGAAAACTAGGGACTTCTAGAGAAGGCCAAGATTAATCATCTACTTCCAGCTAAAGTGCTTACTTTGAACTGTTGCAAATGCTTCAGCCCTATCTTTTGCACCAATGTGGTGGCCCATCCCAACTTGATGCAAAGTATTCTCAACATGAAATCAGGACTTCACCTGCACAAGGACAATGTGGCAGTCACTCTCACTGATGCTGTCATGGATGCATGCACCTAGAGCAGGCAGATTGGTGAGGATGAAGTTAAGTATGTTTTTCCTTCTTATTGGTTCCCTCACCATGTGCTGCAGACCTAGTTAGCAGCAATGTTTTTTAGGGCTTGACCAATTCAATCAGTAGTGCTGCTGCTGAGCCAGACTTGGTGGTGGACACTGAAGTGCCTCATCCAGAGTACATTTTGCACCCTTGCTTACCCTCAGTGTTTCAATGTGCATAAGTAATGATTCGTCAGATTTCCTTGCCCACATTTCAGCTGGTGCCATGAGACTTCATAGTGTCTGAAGTCAATGTTGAGAACTTCTACAGCAACTCCCTCGAGTGTATACCACTATAGTGCCAGCTTTGCTGGATCTGTCCTGCTGATGGTAGTATCTGGGAAAGTGTAGAGTATGATTTCATGACAATGTCAGGCTTGACAAGTCTGCGAGACAAGTCGATTTTGACACTAACCCCCGGATGTTACGAAGGACTTTGCAGGGTTGACAGGGCCGTGTTTGCCGTCACTGTTTCCAGTGTCGAAGTCAATGCTAATGGTTTCATTCTTTTTTGCAAGATCTTCTCGGAACTGTTACAACTGAGTGGCCATTTCAGAGGGTCGTTTAAGAGTCTCCAAACGTAGACCAGATCACCTAAGGACAGCAGTTTCCTTTCTTAAACGAAATGAATGAACCAGATGGGTTCTTCTGATATCCAACATAATCATTAGACTTCTAATTCCAGATTTCTATCAGATTCCACCTGCTTAGGTGGATTCAAACCTAAGTCTCCAGAACATTACCTGGATCTTTGGATTAATAGTCTAGTGATAATATCACCACGTAAATTCCACACAAAACATAGAACAGTACAGGCAGAGGAACAGGCCCTTTGGCCCATCACGTGCCAACCACAATGCAACTCTAAACTAATCCCATTTGCCTGCACATGGTCCATATTCCCTCTATTCCTTGCATGTTCACATGTCTGTCTTAATGCCTCTTAAATGTTCTGTCAGATCTGTTTCTACCAGCTCCCCTTGCAGCGCGTTCCATGCATTTACCACCCTGTGTGTATAAAAAAAAACTTGCCTCGCACATCTCCTTTAAACTTTTCCCCTCTCTCCTTAAACTTATGGTCTCTAGTATTTGACATTTCCACCCTGGGAAAAAACACAGACTATCTATCCTATCCACATCCCGCATAATTTTGTATCCTTCTATCAGGTCGCCCCTCAGCCTCTGAAAACTAGCGAAAACATTCCAAGTTTGTTCAAATTCTCCATATAGCCAAAACACTCCAATCCAGGCAATATCCAGGTAAACCTCTTTTGCACCCTCTCCAAAGCCTCCAACTCCTTGCTGTAATGTGGCAACCAGAACTGCACACAATACTCCAAAGGTGGCCGCAAGTCATATACAGCTCCCCAAACATTAACTCTGTTTCTCTCTTTACAGACCTGCTGAATATGTACAGCACTTTTTAAAAATTTGATTGCCAAGTCTGTTGTATTTTGTTTTTACACTTACCTTTGACTTTGTTGTCCTTGTCTGTTCTTATCTATGGTGTGACTGCTATTTCCCAATAGTTCTTCTACTTTCACAACAGTTATTGATCCATAAACTAAATGAAGCAATGTTTCTTCCTCTTTACAACTAAAACAAACTCCTCAAAAGGAACCACAGTTTATAATAATAATAATTCCATTCTGTCCTTGGATGGTTAAAATCACCCACTAGCATCTTCTTGTTTTTGCATCTTTCTTGGAAATTTCTACCCAATCTCATCGCTACCCTGGACTGCTTACTGACTCTCACACTATTACTATTTCTTGACTCTATCCATATGGATTCTGTCTTAATGACTCCCTTCCCTGTATCCCAGAACATTGTTTTGGAACTGTAAGAAAATCTTTCGCTGATACTTGATCCTTCTAGAATTTTTTTTAAAAACTCACTGCATATCCTTCACCACTTCAGTTAATCCAGTTGACAGCTTCATGTCAAAGCTTTCACTGTCTAATCTCAGACCCATAACTTTGCCTACTCTGGCATGTTCCTGTTCTATTTATATTTTACGTATGGGTATTAAACTACTTGGATTCAGATTAAGGTGGAACAATGTGGGAATATGGCGTTAAGATAAAGGATCAGTTATGATAATCTTGAATAGCAGAGCAGACTTGATGGACTGAAAGTCCTCCACCTGCTCCTTTTTTATAAATGTTTGAATGTATAACTTCTACAAATCTCTCCAACACCTGAAGAATTTGACTATTGCCCTCCAGCTCCCGTTGGTCTTCCCAGAGATGCTATTTTTATTACAGTGTCTAATTCCTTCAAATTCCATCAGCACTCTCAAATGTACATCCTTCTGTATCATTGGTTCGAGTATCGACGTGGGCTTTCCGTTGTGCTCATGCTCGCTCTACCATGCGTTCATCAATAATACAAAAATAATCACATTGATTTTGAATGAAACATCATAAAATAGCCCAGTGTAACCAACAGTAAATCATATAATTACTGAAATTTGTGTCAATTTCATGTTATAATGGGGACTTTGTCCAAGTATCGTTTTGTGATTTGGTTTGAGAGATCGACTGGGGAGGGTGGTTATGATAATATTAGTTTTGTGGCCACAGCATCACTATTCATTCTCAATTTTCTTTGTGTGTTATAACGTCATTTCATATAGTGCAGTAATAGGCCAAACAGTCTGAGTCAACACTTAACCTCCACTGGAGCAAACAATTTCAGTTACAAACATTAACATGGTTTCCGTCTCCGTTTGTCTTTTCCTTCAACTATCTAATCCGACACTGAATATTAACAATTTCTGCCTCGATCATTACCTCTGGAGTTAAAGTCAACAACCTTATGACTCTGTAAAGTTTCTACTGTTGTCTGTTCTAAATCATTGCTTTCATCTTATATCAATGGCCTGAGAGCTCAAACATTGTAAACAGTTTGCTTCTATTTGTCTTGTTGCCCTGTTGTCTGTGTTGATCTAATGAGAAGGCCATTTTAGTTTCTATTCTTCTGAGATTTATTATACCAAATTCTAAAATGTTAAGACATAAATTATAGACACAATACTTGATCTATGTCTTTGTTTCACACTGAAACTCTTAGGAGTTCACAGATTCAGTGTAATCTCTCTAATACTGTTTGCTAAATCACTTCAAATTCAAATATGTAAAGATTAAATAACCTAATTTCACATCTTGTTCTTCATTCTGTTATCGCGTACCTTCTGTATTTTATTAGAGAGCTAAACTCAGTTTTCTCATTGAATTTTATTTGCAAGAATGAATTATAGATTAATAAAATATAACATTTGAAGAAACTGTGTCTGGATCGTCAAATGATTTGTTAGTCACTGGTATTTTTGCAAGGATTGAATCATCTCTTCTGCTACGTGTTTCAATATCTATAAGCAATTTTAGCAGAGCTGTTGCATTGTATGGAAAAAGATTTCTTCTCTGCAAACGGCTGATGGTTCTTCTCAATTCAGTCAAACAACTCATTGATTTGTTGAATATTTTTTCCAGGGACATTTTTGTGTTGTTTTCACAACTATGTGAATTTATATCTCTTGGGTTTCTTTTAACATTTTTGCTTCTTATTGTTTCTGGAGCTTGTTTCACTGTTTCACCACTTGTGAATGTGTTATTCATTACAATACTCTGATTGGTCTCCAGGCTGAGGATATTTAAGCTGGAAGCTTCCATTACTTCATTGTCTGAGTCCTCAGAACTTTCATAATCCACTAGACTTTGGGGCTGCTTACGTGGCCAGGGCATATTGCTGCTCATCAGACATCCTGGGTTGCTGCTTTTCCCAGCGTCTACATGGTTTCTTGGTTCCCGTACAGGTGTGAGAAAGTGTGGTGCTTTGGGATTTACAATTGCTTCTTTTGCGTTTTCAGTGACAATTTGATTGTTGGTCCTGTCTTGTTCTACACCAGGAGTGAAATTGAAGTTGACACAGACTTTGTTTATTTCAGAGGAACAAAATGATTCAGCAGCAACTGTGTCAAACCGAGCACAAATGCAGCAGAAGGGCTGCCAGTCCTCTTGAAGAAGTCGCAGATATCTCACTAAATACTCCAAGAAGCAGGTTTCAGAGGAAATCAGGAAATCCAGCAGGACAGAATGATCAAATGCTAAACTCTGTAACATCATGAGAAAGATACAATGGGGATTGAAGCAATGTTCACATGCTTCGCAAGAATTGTTTGCCTTTTCCTGAGGACAGATATCCAAAGATCTGTGGAGAAATAAAACAGCTCTAAATGCCTTGTAACTGAAGTAGTAATCAATTTAAAGCAACTAGTTGAAATCTTGTGATACCCTAAACTCTAAATATAACAAACAACAAGGTGGACAAGGTTGACTGAAATACTGGAACGGGCTCATTGGATGGCTGAGTGGATGAACAGATTTCATTGTATGGTCCTGGATTGCAGCTCAAGTTAGCTGATGGGATGAACTGGCTGTGAAGTAATGAAATAGGCTTCCAACACACATCATGGAGAAGGATACATGCTAAGTGCATTGCTGCACAGAGAGCCCAATGGGAAAGCAGCCTAGTGCTGAAAGGAGAATTTGATTTGAGTCCAATGCCTCTTGCACTGTGAATCACTGTGTAGGATCACACTGGAATTAGCAACTGTTTCAGGGTGGGGGCAGAAAATTAGCAAGGTGGCCAGCACACAAGTTTTATTGATGCAAATAGAGGGAGAAATGGAGGAATAGATGTTGAAGAGAGATATACAACCTGCAGACATTGTGTGCAAGATAGAGGGGGAGACACACACGATTGGAAAGGGAAGGGATAAGATGAGAGTACACTAGATGGACTGTGATATTAATTATTTTCATGCTTTTGGATTTATTTGGAACAACAGAATCATTTGGTTGATTTTGAAAGAGAAAATGTAAGACTGAGATCCTGAGAATAAAAACCAACAACTTATATTGCTGTGCTAAAAAACAGGAAAGACAATGTTGCCGCTAGTTTGTTTAGACAGAGCTGATGTGGTGTTGATTTAATAGACTGGATGCCTTGTTGAACATTTCTCTGAAACACGATAACCACAACCTACAGAGAGGTAGATGTGCTGTGTTCAGTTTTGGTCTCCTTATCCAAGGAGATCACAAGTGTTATGGCACAGAAGGAGGCCATTTGATTCATCATGTCTGCACTGCCTTGTCGAATAATTACCTACTGCCATTCATCTGCTTTCTCCCTATACCTTGGACATAATTTCATTCCAAATAATCATCCAATACCTCCATGAATGCCTCTTGTGAACTTGCCTCCACCACATTTCCAGGCAGTGCATTCCAAATCCTAACTACTTGGTTCATGAAAAAGATTTTTCTCACCTCATGGTTGCTTATTTTGCAAATCACTTTAAATCTGTACCCTCTAATTCTTGATCCTTTTACAAGCAGGAAGAGTTTGTCCCCCATCTACTCTATCCAGCCTCTCATGATTTTGAAAATCTCTATCAGACGCCCTTTTAGCTGCTTTCTCTCCAAGAACAGTCCCAACTTCTTCAAGCTATCCTCATAACTTAAGTTTCTCATCTCTAGGACCATTCTGGTAAATCGTTTCTGCATTCTTTTCAATGGATTCACAACCTTCTGATATCATAGTGCCCAGAACTATACACAATACTCCAGATGAAGTCTAACAAGTTCAACATCACCACCTTGCTCTTGTATTTTATGCCCTTACTAATGAAGCCAAGGATACTCTCTCGACAAGTCCTGCAAGCTTCAGTTATCATTGCACATATACACACAGGTTCCTGCACTCCCTTTAGAATTGTACCACCATTTAATGTTTTTTAAAAATTTTTTTTAACGTCCTTCATCCCAAAATGCATTCATTCACAGCTGCACATATTGCACCAAATATTCACTGAACCAGTTTCCTAGGAGGAAGGGATTGTCCAACGAGAAGAGACTGAGCAAACTAGACCTATATTCTCCTGTTTCGGAGAAGCGATCTAATTGAAACATGAAAAATCCTTACAGAGTAGATGCTGAAAAACGTTTTTCTTAGCTGGAGAATTGAGAACAGTCGTACACAAAAGGATCAATAGTCCTTTAGATGATCTATGGGTTGGGTCCAAAATGTAAATCATTGAAACTGGTGAGGACAGTTTCACAGATTTTTGCTTTTTCAACAGTCCATGTTTCCAGGACTTGCAACATAGCTCAAAACACCTGCTGCTATTCACAACAACAAACAACTGTGAGATCAGAGTTTCCTAACTTGTGGGGCATTAAAGAAAGAGGGAGAACTGGCTGAACGTGGAACCTGACAAAAGACTGAAGCTTTTCAGCTTGAAGTCAGGCATCACCTCATTGGTATTTCATTAAAAGCAGTGACATCCTCCCATTTATGCTGATGAGTCTTTTTGTGGTAGTGAGTGAAGCAGGTGGTGTAGGAGCAGTAGACGGATCAGGGAAATAATTGATACACGGGTTCTTTCATCTACTGTAAATGAAAACATTTGAGAATCTCTAATCTAACAGCGCAGCGTCCAGAGTAAGGGGTCAGGAAAAGCAGAAATTTCTTCACTCAAATAACACAATAACCTGTATCAACATGGAATTCTTTTTTGAAAAAAATTTATAAAGGTGCTTATGCACTCACAGGAGCACTGTGAAACAAAATATGACGCAGAGCCATACTGCCATCTCTTAATTACAGGATCACTTTTATTCAGGGTCACAAGTTTCTGCCACTGGTCTTCATGACTGATTCACATAAGGACGAGACCAATAGATTGGTCAAAGTGGCAAGTTTTAAGATCAGTCTTCAAAAGAAAACAAAAGTAAGCTGCAGAAATGTAGAGACATGGAATTCCAGAGAATGGGACTTAGGAAACTGAAACCATGACCACAAATAATGGAGCAGTTGTCATGATGAATGCACAGAAGCCTAAATTAAAGGATGACTGTGCAGTTGAAGATTACAGAAGGTAAAGAGGAACAAATCTATGGAGACATTTGAAGACAAGGATAACAATTTCAAAATTATCATGTTGCTGCATTGGGAACCAGTGAAGGTCAGCAAGCACAGGGCTGATAGGGAATGGGATTTCCTTTGAGTCAAGACATGGGCAGCAGAGCTTTGGATGACCTCAAGTTTTACAGAGGGTAGGTGTAGGAGACTGGCCTACAGGACTTGAGGTAACAAAGGCAAGGATGAAATTTTCTACAGGCTTATAAAATCTTGGGAATTCTCCAAACCAAAAAGCTGTTGACGCTCATTTGTTTAGTATTATCGGATCTGAAGTTGTCTTGATCATTAGGTATGAAAGGAATAAAAGGATATTGGAATAGGATGGGAAGGGGGAGTGATGTTAGATTAACCATGATTCTGATAAATGGCAGACCAGCTGAAAAAGGACTAAATGACTTCTATTCCTCATGTTCTTGAACAAACACATATCTCTAACAAGGGTAATAGAGATAATAGGTACTGCAGATGCTGGAGAATCTGAGATAACAAGGTGTGGAGCTGGATGAACACAGCAGGCCAAGCTGGATCATAGGAGCAGGAAAGCTTGACGTTTCTGATGAAGGGTCTAGGCCTGAAACGTCAAGTTTTCCTGCTCCTATGATGCTGCTTGGCCTGCTGTGTTCATCTAGCTCCACACCTTGTTATCTCTAACAAGAATCGGTTCTACAGAGGAATTGAGGAGAATATTAAATTGCAGACTCTGTTTGTATCCCACTTAAACAATTCAATCAAAATACAAGAGTTACTAACCTGTAGCAACTTGTATAGATGGTTAGTAGTGCTCTGGCAGCTTCCACCATATCATCATCCTGCTCACCAAAAACCAGCGAAACCAAAACACATGGATGCGAGAGCTGTTGGGAACGTACAGGGCATTGGAAATGCATCCTCAGAAAAATCATCAATTGCGATACACAAGGTTGGAGCTCAGCTCTTAGACAGCCTAGAAACAGCATGTACAGTCAATACATCCTCAAGATTTGATCTTATGCTTTTAAACATGAAATGTAGAATATAAAGGTGACTAGTATGAATTACAGAATTATGGGGTAAGAAGTTCCATGTTCATCAGGTGAAAGAATCGAAGTGAATCGAATTTGAAGATGCACTCCTATGTGACATTGGAGAGTACACAATCAATAGGTTTAACTACCAACTTCAGCACAGTACTTAATCACTTGGTCTCTATTGGATAGCACGGCAGCTCAGTGCTTAGCACTGCTGTCTCAAAGTGTCAGGGAATTTGGTTTGATTGCAGCCTCAGATGACTGTCTACTTGGAGTTTGCAAGTTCTCCTCCTGTCTGCACGGGTTTCTGTCGGGTGCTCCAAGTTCCTCCCACAGTCCAAAGATGTGCAGTTAGGTGGATTAAGCCATGGTAAATGCGGGGTTACAGGGTTAGGTGGGGACTGGGTTTGGAGGGTCAGTGCGAATTGGATGGGCCAAATGGCCTCTTTCTGTACTTTGGCAATTCTATGATTCAATTCATTAATAATCTGCATCTTTCTATTGCTTCACCTTGTTCTTAGTTCCAAAATTAATTACTGAACTTGGTGTTCAGATAAATACGAGCACTGTTCACATTAAAAATAACAAGTTACCATCAGCACTGAATGGGTAATCCCTCAGGATCTGCTGGGGTTTCTGTCAGCTCAGCACAATTTTCATGTGTAGATGGGACACGCCAATAATCTAAATTGGGTACAGCTCAACCATTTTGAACATTGTTCGAAACTACAGAATCATAGATTACAGAATCCCCACAGTGTGGAAGCAGGCTGTCGGCCCATCAGGTCCACACTGAACTTCCGAAGAGCATCCAACCCAGACCCACCCCCTACCTGGGCAGCACAGTGGCTCAGTGGTTAGCACTGCTGCCTCACAGCACCAGGGACCCAGGTTCAATTTCAGCCTCAAGGTAACTGTCTGTGTGGAGTCTGTACATTCTCCCCGGGTCTGCGTGGTTTTCCTCCGGGTGCTCCAGTTTCCTCCCACAGTCCAAAGATGTGCAGGTTAGGTGGACTGGCAGTGCTAAACTGCCCACAGTGTCCAAGGATGTGTAGGTTAGGTGGATTAGCCATGGGAAACGCCAGGGTTATAGGAAAAGAGTTTGGGTGGAATTCTGTTCGGAAAGTTGGTGTGGACTTGTTGGGCTGAATGGTCTGCTTCTACACTGTAGGGATTCTATGAAGTTCAGTACCCTATCCCTGTAACCCTGCATTTCCATGGCTAACCCACGTAGCCTGCACATCCCTGGACACTATGGGCAATTTAGCATGGCCAATCCATCTGACCTGCACATCTCTTACATCGAAAAATACTGAGTTTCACTGGCAGAAAAGTACTGAGACTAAGGGAGGCCAAGATTAAATGATAAAAGACTTATTCAAAAGCGAATTTTAAAACAGTTTTGAAAATTGAAGCAGAAACAATTTGCATTTATATAAGACATTTAGTGTAGTTAAACAATGCAGCTTTGTAGCAGTATCAAATAATATTCAATATGAAGCCACTCAAGATGATATCTGAACAACTTAGTCAAAGAAATAGATTTAAAAGGAGTGCTTTAAAGAAGGAAAGGTGAATTGGTAGATGTAAGAAAAAGTAGGCCATTCTGTCCCTCAAGCCTCATGGCTGGTCATTCACCTCAACTCACTTTCCAGCCTGGGCAAGAGGTTTTGGTGGGGATAGGGGAGCTTAGGGCCCAGACAGCTAAATATATGGCCACCAATACTTTAAAATTAGAGCTGTGCAAGATACCTGAAATTGAGGTGTGCAGAGATCTTGAGGGGTGTAGAACTGAGAAGAGGTTCCAAAGATAGGAAAGGACTTGAAAACATGATAACAAATGGCTAGTAGACAGTCAGAGGAGCAAATACAAGAGCAGTTTTAAGATTCTGAATATTGACTTTGGTGCTGACATGCTCTTGATTAGTGGCAGCTGAAAATTCATTGATTGGCAGTACCAAGTGCAAGTAGATTACTCAGATATAATTTGTAAAATTGTTTCAGGTCATCTTGAAGCCTTCCATATGATCATTTTCCTTTTCCACTTATTCTGCAGATGTGTCAGACTCCAACACGTACTGAATAATTGTAAACAGACTTTAATGTTTTAACAAAGATCTGTAGCTCGGGTTATGGTTGGAGTTGTTGGTTGGTTTGCTGAGCTGACTGGTTTTCATGCAACATGCACTAAAACAGTCAGCTTGGCGAACCAGCCAGCAACTACAGGCTTTACCACACAAGTCTAGTTAACTAATTAAATTTTAAATGAATGATTACCTTGTTCTGTGACACCAAAGGTCCTGTTTTGCACCTTAGTCTCCATGGCTTTAATTAGAATGAGACATACAGCCCTTATCATCACTAGATCTGGTCCAAAGTTAGAATCTGCAACACCCACCATCTCATTGCCTCCAAAGAAACATGGCTTGGGACTAACAGGAAGTTTTCTGAACTGAGCTGACTCCAAAGCTTGTAACACTGCATTCGATACAGCCAGTAAGTCATGCTGCATATGGCTATCTCGCTCAGTTGTTGCACAAGAGGAATCATTCACATTATCTTCACCAGCATGGCAAAGAACACATTGTTTCAGCAGCAAAAGCAGCCTCTTTTTAACTACGTAATGAGCAGAGGAAACGACATGCTGTAGTAATTGAGAGGTACGCAGGTATAATATCCTCAGGCAAGAGAAATTTAATTTCAGCTGGATTCTAATAGTAACAAAAATTTTAAGTAAATCTACAAATACAAGTTGATTGGTTGTGGCAATGTTCTCGGTATCAGGTGCTGTTGTGGCTCCACTTGTTTGGCAGTCACCAGAATATGAAGTAAACATCAAGGAGTATAAATCACCAAACACAGAGTCCATTGGAGTCAAGAACTTCTCTATGGTCACTGCAAAGAAAGGACAAACTTCCTACGTTAGATTAAAAAATCTGAGGGATGGTCTGTGTTTATGGATGAAGCCATAACAAATGCTGTCAATTGCACATCCAAGTAAAATTAAATATACAAATTATTTAATTACAGCACCAGATAAATAAATAAATATTCAGTCAAACAAAACCTCCCCTGCAAAAACAAGAACAAGACCTGCTGCAGGAGAAAACTCATAATGAGCTCACGATCTTTCATGGTTTATTATTTTTGGACTAGAGTGGCTATAATAATGACTATAGCTGAAGGATAGGCATCAATATTTCTTGCTAACTTTTGTTTTTACCAATTAAAACGGCATGTACCCATTAACAAATGCAAGCTTTACATTAATGCATTGAATACATTTCTTGGTCTGCTTAAAACTCCCAGGATATAGCTATCTCTCTAGGCTGCCAGGTTTCTGTTCTCATTGTTGCTTTATAATACAGATATTATAATTAAGAGACAGTCTTGAACTTATTTGGATATGAGAAGGGTGTTTACAGTTCCAAGATTAACTCTAAACTTCAAAACAATCTCTATTTTAAATAAAACTTATACTGTTTCCTTTTCATTATCCGCTTTCCCTATTTACTTAACAAATCAATGTTAATCTTATTACTTCAAAAATCGCAGTTTAATTACCCAATTTCTTCTTCCAGGATCATAATCTTCATTCAGGTCAAAGGCTGCAGTACAGGTTTAATTATCAGTACAATGCATCCATGATCAATTCTATCCATGCTGTGTAAAATGAATCAAAACAGCAGGCAGCACTGACCAATTTCATGTTCACTAACATCCCCAGAATTCGGCTGCACCTACATCAATAAATTATGCCTGTTACTGTGATAGAACATAGAACATAGAACATTACGGTGCAGTACAGGCCCTTCGGCCCTCGATGTTGCGCCGACCTGTGAAATCAATCTGAAGCCCATCTAACCTACACTATTCCATTGTCATCCATATGTTTATCCAACGACCATTTAAATGCCCTTAAAGTTGGCAAGTCTACTACTGTTGCAGGCAGGGCATTCCACGCCCTTACTACTCTGAGTAAAGAACCTACCTCTGACATCTGTCCTATATCTATCACCCCTCAATTTAAACCTACGTCCCCTTGTGCTAGCCATCACCTTCGAGGAAAAAGGCTCTCACTATCCACCCTATCTAATCCTCTGATCATCTTGTATTTGTGATGGTTAATTCTGAACATGTTTTACAAATTATTCACATAACAGGCAGAAAAGTACTCTGTTCAAAAATAGACCTTTAGACAATTAGGCAATTTTCCCACATAAGCACTTAAAGAACAGACTTTCTGGAGGCAGATGTACCAAGGGGATCAGGAAATCCCAAGATTTGATCTGAAGTGCATTCAGTTCATCTACAACTGGGCTCATTTGTGTCTAGTGACCTCTCCTGGCAATGTATGACAAATGCATGGTTCCTATGCTATCCCATAGCACAGATCTGGTCCCTGTGGTTCCCACACGCTCAGCAGTGTCCAGGTACACATACACTAAATTGGTTCACTCGTGCAGGATTTAAAAAGTGCTCTGGAATATGATACTACAGCGTACATTAATGGTATAAATTAAGGATATGTCTACAGGTAGGAGCCACTCACCGAATAATGGGTCATACATGAAAAGGTGATCAATTAATTACTTTGACAATTCTTTGCTCAAAAGAGTACGAGGAGAAATTGGTGAAGGAGACATTCAACAGAATTATTTGCTGCTTTTTTTGTGGTTCCATTTATGCCTCATTATCTTCAAACAGTGCATTAATCTTCAAAACTTGAGCTCGACTCCACTTTCCTTCCTTTACCCCATACAGAGGGTCTCTGACTTACAAATGCTTGCAATATTGTATACTTAACAAATGCAGTCCCATACAAGAACATATTATTAGTTTTAAAGAGTCGATATATGAGTGTTTTCTTGTACTTGCAAACAGCTGTTTTGTATTGTTCTGCATTGTGTTCAAACTTGCGTTATGAATCGGCTTTGGAACAGACTCCCGAATGCAACCTATTTGCAAACTGGGACTGCATGTAAACATCAGTTTGCTTTTTCATTAAAAATCTGTCTATCTCAGGCCTGAATACAGTTATGGTCCCAGCCTCCACAGCCCACACGATAAGGAATTCCATAGATTCAGTACCGTCAGAACATATTCCTCCTCATCTCTCTTAAAACGGGCAATCCCTTACTCTGAGGTTGTGCATTTTGTCCTAAATTCTCCCAGATGGGGAAGCAAGCTCTCTGCATCTACCGTGTAAAGTTCTCTAAGAATCTCGTACATTTCAATAAGGTTGCCTCTCATTTTTTTTAAACTCCAATGATCACAGGCACGACCTAATCAATCTCTCCTCCTAAAACAGGTCTCTATACCTGGGGTCAACCCAGCGAACATTCTCTAGACTACCTCCAACGCCAGTGTATCTTTACTTAGATAAAGGAATTAAAACTATTCACAGTATTCCAGGTGTGGGCTAGCTAGTACCATGCGTAATTTTAGCAAGACGTCCCCATTTTTATACTTTATTCCCTTTGAAATAAAGGCCAACATTGCATTTCTTTTTCCTATTACCTGCTAAACTCCTATGTTAATATTTTATGATATATTCGCACGGATTCCCAAACCCGATTCACAGTTTTCTGCAGTTTATCGCCATTCAGTTCCTCTATTTTTCATGCCAAATTGGCCACCTCATATTTCTCCACATTATATTTGTTCTGCCAAGTGGTGTAGTAGACAGTGAAGGTGGCTAAGATTATAAAGACATCTTCGTCAATTGGGTCAATGGGCTGAAGATTGACAAATTGAGTTTAATTTGGATAAATACGAGGCATTGAGTTTTGGTAAAACAAAGACAAGACTTATACAATTAAACGTAGGGCCATGAGCAGTGCTGTAGTATAGAGACACCAAATGGTTCAGGAACATAATCCTTTGAAGTTTGTATCACATGGGGTGGCATGGTGGCTCAGTGGTTAGCACTGCTGCCTCACAGCGCGAGGGACCCAGGTTTGATTCCACCCTTGGGCAACTGTCTGTGTGGAGTTTGCACATTCTCCCTGTGTCTGCATGGGTTTCCTCCCACAGTCCAAAGATGTGCAGGCTAGGTGGATTGGCCATGCTAAATTGCCCATAGAGTTCAGGGATGTGTAGATTTGGTGGGTTACGTGGAATGGGTCTGGGTGGGTTGCTCTAAGGGTGGGTGTGGACTTGTTGGGCTGAAGGGCCTATTTCCACACTGTTGGGATTCTATGATCTATGAAATAGGCAGGGTGGTTAAAAAGGTATTTAGCATGGTTGCCTTCATTGGTCAGAGTATTCAGTATAGGAGTTGGGATGTTATGTTGAGGTTAAACGGGACGTTGATGTGGCCTCTTCTAGAGTACTGTTTCCAGTTCTGGTCTCACTGTTATTGGAAGGGTATTGTTAAGCTAGAGAAGGTTCAGAAGAGGTTTACCAGGTTGTTCCTGGGAATGGAGGGTTTGAGCTGGACAGGCTGAGACTTTTTTCATCATAGGATGTTGACAAGTGATCTTATAGAGGTTTATTAAATAATGAGGGGTGTAGATAAGGTGAATGGCTGGGATAACAAAGAGTGGAGCTGGAGGAATACAGCAGGCCAGGCAGCATCAGAAGAACAGCAAACCTGACGTTTCCGGTCAGGACACTTCTTCAGAAATGGGGAGGCGGAAGGGAGTTCAGAAATAAATAGAGAGGAGGGATGGGGCTGGGGAAGGTAGGCGGAATGTTGATAAGGTGAGTGCATGTAGGTAGTGGTTGGCATTGGTCAGTGAGGTGGGAGGAGCGGATAGGTGGGAGAGAAGATGGACAGGCTGTGTCAGGTCAAGGAGGCGGGAATGAGGAGATTTTGAAACTGGTAAAATCCACTTTTAGGCCATAGGGCTGTAGGCTCCTGAGGTGCTGCTCCTCTAGTTTGTGGATGATGTCATTGTGACACTGGAGGAGGCCCAGGATGGACATGTCATCCAGGGAGTGGGAGGGGGAGTTAAAATGTTTTGTGACTGGAAGATATTGTTGTTTGTCGTGTACAGAGCGCAGATGCTCCACAAAACGGTCTCCAAATTTCAACTTGGTCTCACCGTTATAGAGGAGGCCACATCGGGTGCAGCGGTTGAAGTAGACCAAGTTGACGGATATGCAGGTGAGCCCATGTCTGATGTCAAAGGTTTGTTTTTTGCCTTGAATGGAGGTGAGGGGGGAGGTGTAGGGACAGGTGTAGCACTTGCTGCGGTTGCAGGGAAAGGTGATGGGGGTGGTGGGGTTAGTGGGGAGTGTGGAGTGGGTGAGGGAGTCACGGAGAGAGTGATCCCAACGAAAGGCAGATAGGGGTAAGGAGGGAAATACATCTTTGGTTGTGGGGTCGGATTGTAGGTGGTGGAGAATGATACGCTGGATGCGGAGGTTGGTGGGGGTGATATGTGAGGACAAGGGAGATTCTGTCTTTATTTTTGTTTTTGTTGGGGGGAGGTGATGTGAGGGCAGAGGTGTGGGAAATGCAAGAGATGCATTTGAGGGCATTTTCAATCACCGTTCCCTTATCTCTGACTCCAGCATCTGCAGTTCTTGCTATCTCAGGTGAATGGCAGGTATCTTTTTCCTAGGATGGGGATTTCAAGACTAGTGAGCTCATTTTTAAGGTGACCAGAGAAAGATTTTAAAAAGACATGAGGGGCAATTTTTTTTTTTTTACACATAGTGGTTCGTGTGTGGAATGAACTTCCAGGGGAAGTGGTGAATGTGAGAACAGTTACAACATTCAAAAGTAAATTAGATAAGTATATGAATAAGAAATGTTTGGCGGGAAATGGGCCAAGCACAGGCAGGTGGGACTAGTTCAGTTTGGGATTATGTTCAGCCTGGACTTGTTGGACCAAAGGGTCTGTTTCCATGCTGCATGACTCTAAGTTGTTGCCCGCTTGCTTAACCTGCCCAAATCCCTCTGCAGACTGTGTCATCCTCAGCTCTTTCCTTCCCACTGATTTTTGTCTCATCTGCAAACTTGACTATACCACCTTTACTTTCATGTAGTGAAATAGAGCACCGAAACAGACGCTTCAACACAACTTGCCAACCAGGTTTCCTCAACTGACTGAGTCTCATTTGCCTACATTTCACCCATGTCCCTCTAAACCTTTCCTATCCATGTACTTGTCCAATTGTCTTTTTAAACATTGTAATTGTGCTCACCAACCATGTAAATGTACTACCATTTCCTCTGGCAGTTCATTCTGCAAACAAACTACCCTCTGTATGAAAAAGTTACCCTCAGGTTCCTTTTAAATCTTTCCCCTCTCACCTTAAGTCTATGCCCTCTACTTTTGGACTCAACTCCCCTACCCTGGTGAAAAGATCTTGACTATTCATTTTATCTATGATTTTGTAAAGCTTTATAAGGTCACTCTTCAGCCTCTTCCAAACAACGGGGAAAAAAAAAGGTCCCAGCCTATCCAGCTTGAAGCCCTCCAATCTTGGTAACATCTTTCTAAGTCCTTTTTGTACCCTTTCCAGTTTAATAACATCATTCCCATAGCAAGACAATCTGAATTGTAGTACTCCAAATGTAGCCTTACCAATGTCTTATATAGCCATAACATGTCGCCCCAACTCAGTGCTCTGACCGATAACACCATACATGCCAGGCTCCTTCTTCATTGCCCTGTCTGTCTATGATGCCACTTTCAAGGAACTATATACTGCATCCCTTGGTCTCTTTGTTTGACAACACAACCCAGGTGCTACCATTAACTGTTTAAGTCCTCCCCTGGTTGTCTTACCAAAATGCAACACCTCGCATTTATCTAAATTAAACGTCATCTGCCATTCCTTGGCCACTGGCCCAGTTGATCAAGATCCCATTGTACTCTTAGATAACTTTTCTCGCTGTCCACTATATCACCAATTTTGGTGTCATCTGCAAACTTACTAACCACACCTCCTATGTTCTCATGCAAATCGTTTACATATGTGATGAACAACAGCGGACCCAGCACGGATCCTTGTGGCACACCACTGATCACTGGCCTCCAGTATGAACAACAACCCCCTCCCACTACCATGTCTCCTACTGTCAAGTCAATTTTATATCCGAATGGCTAGGTCTCCCTGGATTCCATGTGATCTAATGTTACTAACCAATCAACCGTGTGGAAACTTGTCAAAGGTCTTGCTAAATTCCATGTAGACAATGTTTACCGCTCTGTCTTCATCTACCTTCTTGGTCACCTCTTTAAAAAACTCAATGTAATTTGTGAGACATGATTTCACATGCACAAAGCCATGCTGACTATTCCTAATTAGTCTCTACATTTCCAAATGCATGTAGATCCTGTTTCTAAGAATCCTGTCCAACAACTTAGCTACCACTGGCGTCAGGTTCATTGGTCTGTGGTTCCCTGGCTTTTCCTTGCAGCCCTTAAATAATGGCACAATATTAGCCACCTTCTAGTCTTCCGACACCTTCCCCATGGTTATCAATGATAGAAATATCTCCAGTAGGTGTTTTGCAATTTCTTCTCTAGCTTCCCACAATATCTTGGGATACATTTGATCAGGTATGGGAATTTATCTACCTTTATGCATTTTAAGAGCTCCAACACCTCCCTTTCTGTAATGTGGACTCTTTTCAAGTCATGAGTATTTGGTTCCCTAGCTTCCAATGTCTTTCTCCACAGTGGGGGAATTGATGGCCTCGTGGTATTATCACTTTTCTGTTACCCCAGAGACCTAGATAATGTTCTGGGGACCTGTGTTTGAATCCTAACATGGCAGATAGTGGAATTTGAGTTCAATAAATATCTGGAATTAAGAATCTAATGATGATCGTGAGTCAGTTGTTGATTGTTGGAAAAACCCATCTAGTTCACCAATGTCCTTTAGGGAAGGAAACTGCCATCCTTACCTGGTCTGGCCTACATGTGACTCCAGACCCATAGCAGTGTGGCTGACTCTTAACTGCCCTCTGGGCAATTAGGGATGGGCAATAAATGCTGCCTAGCCAGCAATGCCCTCATCCCACGAATGAATAAAGAAAAGTAAATATGGACACAAAATAGTCGTTGAGGATCTTGTTCATCTCCTGTGGTTCCACACATAGGCAGCTGCACTCTCATTACTAAGAACCTTTGCAGTTTAAGGATTAAAATGGCCAACTTTTCAACATTAAAAATGACTCTGTGAAGACCAGAAGTCTCTTTAGAAACTAGGCCAAGGTGGAGATCCCCAGATTAAACTCTCCACCAGTCATTAAGCATAAAATATCTAATAGTTCACAGTCTTTTATTTTGAAAAGATATTGCCCCAAATATTCCAGTATCTATTGGAGATTAGACTTGAGTTGAGAGTTGCACATCGGCACTCTGTAGAAGTCCTGTGGCGTGGCTATGTAAGGTAATCGCTCAGGAGGTTGAAACTTCTGATGGGCTGATTTCAGTTTCTTGGGATACTCTCTGAATGTCTAACATTGAGTTCTGGTCTAACTCTGGGATTAACCAGCAAAAATGAATCGTGCACCACACTGACCCCTCCAATTACATCCCTGATGGTCCAGACTGTACTCCATCCTTCCAGACTGTACTCCATCCTTCCACCTTGACCCATCCACTCAATACTCCTCAATATTATGGGCATGCAGGTGCAGCAATATAATAAAGGCAAATGGAATTCTATCATTTATTGCAAAAGGACTGGATTATAGGAGTAAAGAAGTGTATACAATTATATAAGATGTTGCAGAGAACACATCTGGAATAGTGACCAGTTTTGGTCTGTTTATTTGAGGAAGATGTGATGACACTGGAGGCAGTCACAGGAGGTTCACGAGACTGATTCCAAGGATGAAACGGCTGTCATTTGAGGAGCTGTTGAATGGCTTGGGCTTATACTCTCTGGAGTTCATAAGAATGAGGGGGATCTGATTGAGGTATATAAGATGTTAAAGGGGATTGATAAGATGGGTGTTGAATAGATGCACCCCCTTGTGGGACAGTGTCAAACAAGAGGTCATTGATATACAGTGAAAGGAAATAGGTTCAAAACTGAGAGGAGGAGAAATTATTTCTGTCAGAGGGTTGTGAATCTGTGGAACTCACTGTCCCACAGTACAGCAGAGGCAGAATCAATCAACAGATATAGATGTGTTTCTGATGAAAGTGGGATAAAGGACAATGGGGAGCAGGCAGGAGACTGGAGTTGAGACCAGGATAAGATCAGCCATGATCATGTCAATCAGAGAATCAGAGAATCCATTCAGTGTGGAAACAGGCCCTTCGGCTCAACAAGTCCACTCCGACCCTTGGAGCATTCCACCCAGACCCCTATAACCCACCTAAGCTACACATCCCTGAACACTACGGGCAAGTTAGCATGGCCAATCCACCTAGCCTGCACATCTTTGGACTGTAGGAGGAAACTGGAGCACCTGGAGGAAACCCAGGCAGACATGGGGAGAACATGCAAACTCCACACAGACAGTCACCGGAGGGTGAAATTGAACGCGGGTCCCTGGCGCTGAGAGGCAGCAGTGCTAACCACTGAGCCACCATGCTGCCCAAATGGTCAAATGGTGGAGTGTGCTCAAAGGGGTGAGTTACCTACTCCCACCACTAATTTGCATGTTCCTATTACAAGTCATTCACATTCCTTAAATTATTCAAATAACAGCCCCAGCTTATTGCATGACCTGGAGAAAAACGAGACATTAATTTTTTTTCTCAAAAATCATGAGATGTCATAATAGAAGACACATTAGCTCAAAGCAAATGCCTTATTGACTCTACTTATATTCTGTATATTTTTCCTGCCAGATATTTCTCCCTTTTCATCCCATGGAAGCTGCTGATTACTGCTGGGCTGTGACTTGTCTGGCTGCATGTTGACAATGGCAACTAGCAATAAGGGCCTCTGAATTATCAACCTAACATTGTCAGTCTGTATGATTTAGTTGCTTCTACCAACAAAGGGAGGAGGTCAGGAGGGGAAACTATTCTCATGAGTGAAGCAAACATAATTCAGAAAATGTTAAGTGTACTTTTTAAATTCAATAAATTCTCCCACTTGTCAGAGACACTATAAATAAAAGGGCAGAACATTTCTTGGATCTACTCAGTGTCTGGCACTTTAATTCCACCAGCAGAGTCTTAGAAATGCTGTGATATAAATGGAGGTTCTACTGCAATTTCCATCACATTGGAGCTGTTTCTACTCTGCTAAGAAAAGCTCCAGTCAAATTCTAAACTGCTGACTGACATCACATCATTAAATTGAAGGGAACAGCCACTGAACTGGAAACAAACCAATGCGGTCTCCATTTAAATAAAAATCAATAACAATAGAAACCTAGCTAACTACAGACACTGTCCCATGTCCATGGTCTAATACATATGGACATATTATGGGGAACAGAGTTGAGTACAGCACGAATCAACCTGTCCTGCCTTCCTTACCCATAAGGTTACATTATTTCAGTTGAAAGTGGAGGTATAATAAACTAGGCTTCCAGAAAGTTATGATAAAAGCTCCCTTTGAAAGGCTGCTACACTATTTATTATTCCAGCTGTGTGGTTTGTCTCCAACACCACCTTATTTTTGATTTTTTGTAATTATCTCTCTGCCTCAATTAATTCGATTATAGATCATCTCCTTCACTTACTATTCAGCTGTCTAAACTTTACTGACACCATCTGACACTATTGATCATCTGCACAGATTTAAAATTCAGCTTATCGACATTCCACTCACATCATGTGTACGATCTTTTGATCTCTCTGCCTTTATGCTTTTTGTCTCTTCACCTGACAAAGATGCAGCACTCCGAAAGCTTGTACTTTCAAATAAACCTGTTGGACTATAACCTGGTGTCATGCGACTTCTGACCTTATCCATCCCAGTCCAACACCGGCACCTCCACATCACATTATTTCAAGTAGAGGCTGACCAAGTTAGAACTCAGGAGAGGAATGAAATGTCAGTTGAGATTAAATCAAGAACAAACATCTTTAACTGTGGAAAAGGCAAATTCTTCAAAACTAGCAAGTGATTTGGTTGTGAGGGGCTAGACAGGAGTGCTAACGGATAGATTAGTGGTAAACCAGTGGGACACACTGAAAGGTAAGATTCTTAGGGCACAAAGCAGACATGTCCCCTCCAAAATCCAAAGGTTTAGGTGGATTGGCCACGCTAAATTTCCCATAGTGTCCAGAGTGTGCAGGTAAGGTGGATTAGCCATGGGAAATGAGGTGCTACAAGGATGGGGTAGCTCTCGGTGGGATGCTGTTAGGAGGGTTGGTGTGGATTCGATGGGCTGAATGGCCTGCTTCTACACTGTAGAGACTGTATGAAAAATAAGACTGGTACTGCCAAATCTAGATCCCCATGGTTGTCTAGTTAAAATACAGGGGAAGATTAAACAGAAAAAGCAAGATTATGATTGTCACAAAAAACTCAAAACTGCAGATTGCCTAGAGGAGTATAGAATGTACAGGGATCAAGGTTTAAAAAAAAAGGAAATCAAGGAGGGGGGCATGAAAAATATTAACAAGATAAAGGAAAGCCCAAAAGATACTTCACCAGTATCTAAAGAGCAAGAGGATAGTTAAGGAGAAAAATGGGACCTATCAGAAATGAAGAAGGGAACTTGCGTGAAGATGCAGAGAATATGGGAAGAATTTTTAATGAATTTGCAGTGTCTGTATTCACAAAGGAAAGTGATGATAGTAACCTAAGAGGAGCAGTGTGAAATTTTGGTCAAAATAATCATAATGAAAGAGGAAGTATTAGAGTAGGAATCCTTGAAACTGGAAATGTTGCCAGGGTCAGATAGATTGTTACCTAAGATGTTGAAGGAGGTCAGGGAAGAAACAGCAGATACTCTGAGGATTATTTTCTAATCTTCACTAAACACACAGAGTTACTAGAGGACTGAAGGAATGTAAATGTGGTTCTCTTGCTTAAAAAGAGTACAAAGGAAATGCCAAACAACTATAGGCCAGTTAGTCTTTCTTTGGTGGTGGGTAAATTGTTACAATTAATCCTGTGAGATTGAATAAACTGTCACTTAGAAAGACATGGACTAGTCAGGGATAGTCAGCATGGCATTGTTAAGGGCAATTGATTGAATTCTTTGAGAAAGTGACAAGGAGGATTGATGAGGATAGTGCAGTGGATGTTGTCTCCATGGATTTTCGTACGGCATTTGACAAAGTCCCACATGGACAGGTCAAAAAAGTAAAAGCTCATGAGATACAGGGTAATGTGTTGAATTCGATCCAAAGTTGGCCTAGTAGCAGGAAATCAAGAGTAATGGTCTTACGAATGGAAAGATGTTTCAAGCGGTGTTGTGACCCTGCTGTTTGTTTTGTACATTGGACTTGAATGCCGGGGGCACTGTTGAGAAACATGAAGACAACACGCAAACTGACCATGTAGTAGATAGTGTAGAGGATAGCTGTAAGCTCCAAAAATGAGATATAAGGGTTGGTGGAGTGGGCAGAAAAATGACAAATGAAGTCCAACTCTGATAAGTGTGAAATAATACATTTAGGGAGGTCAAACAGTAAAATGGAATACACAATAAATGGGAACATACTGAGAGGGGTAGATGGAGTGAGAGATCTTGGTGTGCAAATGCATAAGTCCCTAAAGATAGTAGTACAGGTAGATACAGATGTAAAGAAGGTATATAGAATGCTATCCTTCCTTGGCGGAGATATGGAATATCGGTGCTAGGTGTGCTGCCTGAGTTGGCGGTGGAGGCAGTGACTTTAAACCCTTTTAAAAAGTAACTGGATCTGCACCTTAAGTGCTGTAAGTTGCAGGGCTATGGGCCATGTGTAGGAAGATGTGCTTAAGAAGAGCATCTGCGTGTCTTTGGGTCAGCATGGACAAAATAGGCCAAGTGGCTCCTTCTGTGTCGTACCATTTCTACAGGAGCGGGTAGTGCTCAGGGAAGCAATGATTCCATGGGGAGATGTCCCCAAATTCTAGTGGTCAGTGCTGGAACCCTCACGCTACCAAACAAAAAACAAAGATCAATTTAACACATTCATAAAGTGTTACATAAGCAACAGAATTCGAAGAATCCGGTAACGAAGGACTTCAATGATATTTGCGAGTGTTCCCTGGGAGCAAGACAAGAGAAAAGCCAAGTTAAATAGGGGACGGTAAGAGTAAAAGCCAACTAAGTTAAATAGACCATGCTGAAGAAACAGGAACAGCTGGAGGCAGATTGGAGAGAAAACAAGAAGGAAAATATGGAGGGGAAAGACTGGAAGAGATGGGATGGTCAAGGGAGTGGAAGAAGATGGAGAAGAGGTCAGGATGGTTGTGCACAGATTCATCTTCATGTTCATCTGACAGGTATGAATTTAATTCCAATTTTTAATGGGGTGGGAAACCCAACACTCAGCATGTGAATTCTAGGTCACCGCGAGTGGGTAGGCATTAGATGAAAAGTGACCATTTTGAAGTGAGCTTCTTCAGTTTGAGAATGAGGAAACATCAATTGGTAGGGAATGTCAAGTTACTTGAAGTGTAGGTTATGCCGACAGTAATAGATGCTTAAATTTCTTCTTTACAGTTTGGGAGGTACAGGGAAATTTTTGTGACAGCCAAAGGCAACACTTCTTGATTTATGTTCAAATCCAATATCTGGAGTCAAACTGATTTGTACACTATTACGCCATGACATCATAATTACAAAACACTGAACCTTTAATAAGTGCTAACAAGGTGTAGAGTTGGATGAACACAGCAGGCCAAGCATCAGAGGAGCAGGAAGGCTGACGTTTCGGGCCTAGACCCTTCTTCAGAAAAAAGGTTGGGACTCTACTTATTGGAATTTAAAAGAATAAGAGGTGATCTCATTGAAACATATAGAAAGGTGTGAAGAGTCGCTGGACTCGAAACGTTAACTCTGTTTTCTGTCCACAGATGCTGCCAGACCTGTGGAGCTTCTCCAGCAATTTTGTTTTTTGTTTCAGGATTCTTAAGGGGCTAGACAGGGTGGGGAATGAGGGACTTGTTTCCCTCGTCACACAGTCTAACACCAGATGCCACAGTTGCATAATAAAGGTGTGCTAATTTAATAGTAAGATGGCGAAGAATTTCTTCTCTCAGAGGATTGAGAGCCATTGGAACCCCTTGCCACAGCCAGCTGTTGAGCAGAGTCTTTGAGTAAATTTAAGATGGAGATAGAAAGATTCTTGATCAATAGGGGCGTCTATTGATGGATATGCCATGATCTAATTGAACAGTGGAACAGGCTTGAGGGCCCAAATGGCCTACTGCTGTTCCTATTACTAATTTCTTTTTTTGTCCTTGGATATTGCCACAAGCATTCACTAACCTGCCTTATTCAGAGACTTTCCCTTTAAAACTTCTTTAATGACAAATGTAATTGTTTGCACCCATTCAGCTGCTTGGCTACTTCCAGGGTTTTCTGACAGAGTGTACAGACAACCGTTGATCCAACTCTCCACAGATCGATTCTAAAAACAAGCAACAACAAAACTTATTAATAGTTACCAATATAAAGTGTTGAAAGAATGACGGTTAAAGAATCCAGCTTTGTTTTAATTGAAACCTTTTTACATGTGATAAATAACACAAAAGTAGTACAGGTTTTGGAGATCTGAAACAAACAAACATTTCAATGTTTTCTGTGCCCAGATGCCGTCAGACCCACTGACTTCCTCCAGCAATTTCTGTTACATTTGCTAAATACTGCTAATTGTTTTTACCTTAAAATCCTTTCACCATAGACTGACATAGAACATGCAACAAGCAACAAATTGGCAATTTAAAATAATTGCACAACCCGTAACAACTCAAAGCATTTGGTTTAAAACCTGAGCATTAGCTCGAACATATGAGGCTGGCTAAGCAGCACAGTGGCTTTGTAAGAAAAATCCATCAGTGCAAATGAAGAAAGGACGAACAAAGGAAACCACTGCCACATATAGAAACAACTACACAATTGCAATTAGTTGTAAATTTCAGATGCTTAATCAAAGACTTTCTTTCAATTATTTTTCAAATATTTTTTAGCATCTGAAACTTAAGTGAGTGAGAGGACATGATGATTTGTAACAACAAAGACATTGGGCACATAATGTCCCACATATTAACTGAGCCTGTGATTGATGGTGACTAAATTGCATTATGTTCTTGGGACCATTTTCTCAATTCTGGGAAATGTATCAATCAGTGACTAAAAGGAAAGACTGATGGACATCAGGACAATGCTGTCAGACTCCTTGTTTCTCAGCTGAGGTCCCAAGACAATATTCAGTGTCGGCAAATTCCTAAACCATAATTTCCAGTGCACCCACAGCATTGGAGGAATTATGTCCAGATCCCAGGATTTCTTTAACAGTAATCCTCCGTTTCCAGACCTGCCTCCTTCATCCTGAATAAATGTCTAAAACAGTGATCCCATTCCAGTATGGTCAGACTGCCAGCCCATTTCTTGGAAACACTTCAAGTGTACATGGCTATACAACTTGGCAGAGAATTCCTGTTCTCATTAAGTCACAAATTCACTGAGCAACAATAACAGATCTATTCATGCTACTCACAAAGCTGAAGGTTTTCATTTGGAAAGATTTGCACTATTAAATCATTAGAGAATAATCGAACTGGATATTACAGAACAAGGCCATTCAGTCAATTGAGTCTGTGTGACATTTCTGAAAAGAATCTCCAGTGACTCTCTGTCTTGTGCCCTTTCTCCATTTCTTGGGTTTTGCTTCTTTATACCCAGTTTCGCCACACAGAATCATAGGACTAAATCTTCTACCGTAGATCAGACAAAAGTTGCCAGATATCTCTCTGGGATCTTTCTGCTGTACTTCTGAGACAGAATCCATTACAGTATTAGTCCAACAAACCATGCAGGTGACAATCTGAGTGGACTTCCACAGAAAGCTTGCCCCATTTCATGCCGATAGCAGCCTATTCTAGTCAGTAAATTCAGTTTAAACATTTGAAATCTACTTTGACAGCTACTGAGAGATGGCGAATATAGTGTGGTTGGATGTTGGATGGGAGAAGAGGAGATTCGGTTAGCTTGGTCAGGGTGTCAGTTTTACAGTGAACCAGGATCTAGAGCAAGTTTTAATCCCTCTATTTTTACCTAGTTGATTATTCAATCAGAACCCTGTGAATTCTCTGACTTGAACTTGAGTTGGGGGCTATTTGGGAGGGTTACAGACGCCAGTTAATTGCTCATCAGAAGTTTATGCTTCACAGTCAATTATCCTGTAATCAGTACATTAGGAATTTGAAGAGATCTAAATGCAATAACAGCAATTAAGGTGTTTGCTAACCTAATGGCTTGCTGTATTTGCATGTTAACTTTGTGTATTTTGTATACAAGGGCACTTAATCCCTCGGAACGCCAACATTCAATGATTTCGCTCCATTTAAAAAATAGTTCGGTTTTTCTATCCTTCTTACTGGGTTAAAAACCTCACATTTTGCCACATCATACTCCACTTTGTCCATATTTATAACCTGTCTATATTCCAACTCAGGCAGAAGTATTGACCCTTGGGCAATTAATCCAAAAATGGTATGTTTATTCCTTATCTGTGTGGTGATAGGCATTACTCCCAAACCCCTAATCTTATCAAACTATTTCTTGTGTACCTTATCAAATGCCTTTTGGAAATCCAAACACACTACAGCCACTGGTTTTCTTTTATCTGCTGGTTAAATACTCTTGCGATCAGACACAATTTACTATTCTTATTGTGATGTTCAAAGTGCTCTGTCACCATATTCCTTATCATAATATTAGAGAGAGTACTCAAATTTAATACTCAAGTCGATTTATCTATTGTTTAGTTTGGTTAACAACTCAATCATAATCTCTTTTGTTTCTACAGCAGAAATCATTACATCAAATCAAAATTTATTTTTCCTTTCTTTCATTGGCAAGATCAGCATTTGTCACATTCATAATTGTCCTTAAACTGAATGGCTTGCTAGGTAATTTCAAAGGCTGTTAAGAGTCAACCACATTGCTGTGGGTCTGAAGTCACATGCAAGGCAGGGCAGTTAAGGGTGGCAGTTTTCCTTCCCTAAAGGAGAGAGAAAGGACATTACTGAATCAGATGTTAGTTTAACTTTTAATGAGACTAACTTTCAATTTGAGATTTTTATTCAGTGAATTTAAATTCCGTCAGCTGCCATAGTGGGATTACTCCAAATTACTGGTCCAATGACAATATCAGTACGCCATGTCTCTTCATTTCTTCCCCAGGATTATTAATTTGCAAATTATGTTAAATTTGTGTCCTCTGGTAACTAATCATTTCTAATAGAAGAATCCATTTCTTCCTGTTTACTTTATCAAAGCACCTTAATTTTAAATAAGATTTTGGTGTTCAAAACACAAAATGGATTAACATTTGGAATGGATTACTGAAGCATAATTACATTTAGAAACTGCAACCTTGCTTTCCAATGTGGTGTTGCAGAAACACCAAAACACTGCATGAATTAATTACAAATCACGTATTACAGAAAGCACACAATAGCTCAATTATTAATAACTGACCCCATAAACATTCTAATTCACTAATCATTTCACTGGCAACCTGTCACTGGCAGTTCTGTATTTTGTAGTAAAATGACATTCAAGTGGCCCACCAAAACTGACATTTGAGCATTGGCACTTTGTAAAGTACCAATTAATGAAAGCCATTAACCTTGATAAAACTTGTTCAACGTAATGAACGCTTGATTGTGTTTTGTGTTGGTCCAGGGATTACCGAAAGGAAAAGTGGCAATCAACAATTTATATATCCTCAATTCAAAATAAAATAATGGAATTTTCATGGTGGAGTTCACTTTTCAGATGAATTCATGCAAACAGCAAGGAGACCATTTTGCTCCTTTGAAATAATGAGGTTGGGCTTGGGCAGGTGGGGGAGGTGGTCTGGGCTTTTAATATGTTTTGTTTCTGTGCATTCAAACTTCATCACAGAAAATAGAGTTGTCTCACTACAGTGATCCCACATTCTGCATAGGCAGTCTGCATCTTTGGAAGCATTCTAAAACTATAACAATCAGATTCACTGTAGCATTATTGATGGTAATTCAAAAGTTATGCAGTACTTTCCAGGAGATAATATTTTATTCTTTGGAGACGTAGATCTATTTAACATGTACTTTTCCTTTCATACCAGCTTAATAATAGCATTGTAGGATCGTATAGTACAGAACCCCTTTGGCCCATTGAGTCTGTACCATCCAAAATACAATAAATCTACACCAGTACCAGTTTTCAGCACTAGGCCCATTGCCTTGAACGTTATGACACTTCAAGTGCTCATCCAAGTCGTTTTCTGATGAAGGGTCTAGGCCCGAAACGTCAAGCTTTCCTGCTCCTATGATGCTGCTTGGCCTGCTGTGTTCATCCAGCCCCACACCTTGTTATCTCTGTTTTGAAAGACTGTGATGTTTTCTGCCTCAAGGACCGTCCGAGGTAGTGCATTCCAGAACCATATCAACCTCTTGGTGAAATGTTTTTTTCCTTTAAGTCTCCTCTAAACACCCTGCCTTTCATCTTAAAATTATTCCCCTTTGTTATTCACTCTTCAGTTAAGGGGACCAGCTGCTTTCTATTCACCCTGTTCATCTCCCTCATAATCTTATACACCTCTATCAGGATATCCTCAACCTTCCCTGCTCGAAATAAAACAATCCAACTCATCCAGCCTCTTTCTGCAGCTAAGATGGTCTATCCTATGCAACATATTGGTGAATCTCCTCTGCACCCCCTCCAGTGCAATCACATCCTTCCTATAGTATGGTCACTAGAACTGCACATAGTACTACAGTTGTAGCCTAACCAAAGTTCTGAACAACTCCAAAATGACTTCCCTACTCTTATAATCTATGCCACCCAATATCTCACCCATAATAACCTGAAAATCCTAGGTAACAGGCATTGGTATCAGCTAGAGAAAAACATGATTGCCCTGGAGGGAATGTACAGGAAATTCACCAGGATATTGCTTGGGATGAAACGTCTCAGTCATGAGGAGAGACTGGATAGGCTGTGTTGGTTTTCCATGGAGCAGAGGAGGCTAAGGGTGGATCTGATTGAGGTATACAAAATTATGAGAGGCACAGACAGAGTGTGGATTGTGAGAAACTCTTCCTTATGGCAGACCTGTCTAAGACCAGAGGGCATAAGACTAAGGTGATCAGTAAGTTGTTTAGAGGAGATCTGAGAAAAAGAGTTTACAAAGTTAGTATGAAGGTATAGCAAGTAACTAAGAAGGCAAATGGAATCTTGGCCTTTATCATTAGGGAATTATAATTTAAACACTGCGAAATCTTGTTATAACTGTACAGAGTGTTGGTGAGGCCTCATTTGGAGTAATGTAAAGCTTTGGTCCCGTACTTAAGAAAGGATATATAGGTATTAGAGGCAGTTCAAAATAGATTCACTAAGTTAATTCCTTGGCTAAAGGAGTTGACTTGTCAAGAATGGCTAAGCAGGTTAGGCCTTTACACATCTAGAGTTTAGAAGGATGAGGGATGATCTATTAAAACGTACAAGATTGAGGTGCCTAGACAAGTTGATGTGCTAATGTTTCCATTATTGGTGAATCTCAAACTGGGAAGGCATAGTTACAGAATAAAAGAACACATATTTAAAATTGACATCTCAGAAGGTAGCAATGTTCAGAGCACTCTACCCCAGAAAGATATGTGGTGGGAAGATCATTGGAAGTATTGAAAGAGGAGGTAGACAGATTTTTGAAATATCAGGGTTTTGAGTGCTATGAGGAGCTAGCACGGTTAAGGCCTGGAGTAGATCAGCCAAATTCTAATTGAATAGAAGGGCAGGCTTGATGGACTGAATGCCCTACTCCTATTTCTTATGTTCTTAAATGTCTTAATAGTCTGTGGTTTCCATAGGGTCTGTCCTACCTTGTAAGAATATAGCATATTTCTAACTTTCAGGATACAAACTTGATTCAATTTGGACCCTTCTGAAATGGGCTTTTCCTTGAAAAGGGTACACGGTGTGCTGTTAAGATGGCTGCCAAAAGTCACTTGACCTTTGTGATTCCTGTACTTACAAAAAAATTAACTCAGGTCTCTAAAAGGTTTATAAAATGTACATGATCATGAGTGAATTAATTTCCCTTGACTAGGCCTGTGGAATACAATATTACTTGTGAATTTACACCTCCTTTTGTCTTGGTATTTGCGAAAACTCAAATTCAATGTTTCTCAGCCCCAGAGTTAGTGCCTGTGTGTTTGAAACGTTACCAAGAAGCATGGAGAATTAAGTCAAAAGCATGTGTAACAGCCAGTATTCATCCCCCACTGTGCAGAATTGCTTCTGACTTTGAATCATTGGACAATGGAAATACATAGGCACATAACGGATTTCAGATAATGAATCTAATTACTCCAAGAACCAGCCAGAGATAAATCAGTTTGAAATCCAACAGGTTACAAGTAGGATCATCCTCTAATAAGAAAGAAATCCTGCCTAATACCATTGATCGAACCTGGGCTGAGGGGCAGCAAGAGAAAGAGAGAGAGAGAGAGAGAGAGAGAGAGAGAGAGAGAAAAAAAGGGCTAATTTGTTGTCAGCTACAAACTTCAGCCTCAAGCTCACCTTGAAACCCAGAATCCCCCAACTTCCATTAATCTCCAAACAACCACAGAAGAGAACTGCTTAGGCCTATAACACTGCATTTTATTTAAAAAAATGATGATTTTTAAAATTTGCTTCCAGTATTTCTGTTAGTAACCCATGGGCACAATTTCTCTCCAATTCATTCTTTCTTGCATGTGTCTGCCTTGATGAAATGTTTTGTTACATCTGTATTTCAGTGTTGTGAATAAATGTATTTTTCCTTTTGATTTAAACTAACCCAGAAAACCTGTCTCGTGTCTACGGTGGCTCAGTGGTTAGTTACGCTGCCTCACAGCTCCAGGGATCTGGGTTCGATTCTACCTTTAGATGATTGTCTGTGTGGAGTTTGCACATTCTCCCCGTGTCTGCGTGGGTTTCCTCCAGGAGCTCCAGTTTCCTCCCACAGTCCAAAGATGTGCAGGCTATGTGGATTGGTCATGCTAAATTGCCCATAGTATCCATGGATGCGTAGGTTAGGTGGATTAGCCATGGGAAATGCAGGGTTACAGGGATATGGTGGGATGCTCTTTGGAGAGTCAGTGTGGACTTAGAATCATAGAATCCCTATAGTGTGGAAACAGGCGCTTCAGCCCAACAAGTCCACAGCAACCCTCAGAGCATCCCACGCAGACTCGTTCCCCTATAACCCATCTAATCTACACATCACTGGACACAACAGGCAATTTAGCATGGCTAATCCACCTAACCTGCACATCTTTGGACCTTGGGAGGAAACCGGAGCACCCGGAGGAAACCCAGGCAGACATGACTTGTTGGGCCAAATGGGCTGTTTCCAAACTGTAGGGATTCTATGATAAAAGTTACAACACAGTGCTTTGCAACACTTGCCATAATGTCTACAATAAGATGTATACAACTTGAAAGTGAGCACAAAGGAGACAAGTTTTCCCACCATCTCTCTTCCATTTGTGACGGATCCCTCTGCTTGTATAAATAAAACCACATGGAACAATGAAGATGAGCATTGCAAAAAGCACTCTATTCAAGAAACCTACTTGATAACAGAATAATTTTTCCTAAAAGCAATGCCATCTAATCAATATTTGCATATAATGGTAAAATGTTCCTATTATTAAAAGCTGTACCCTGAGTTCATACTCACCATCACCAGAATCTCAACCAGAATCAGTGATGCAACACTCTTCATAGCCAAATGAGACAACAGCTTATCTGGGCAGCCAAACAGCAAAACCTGGGAAGGGAAAACATAATATATCACTCAGAATTTCAAGAGTACAGTGATTAGTAAAGAGAAAACTGTTATTGTTCAATATTTGGAAAGGCTATGGAATAATTCACTTTATGTTTTTTTTGAAAGATTTGATCTGATGTTGGCTTTAATAATCTGTAAAAAAAAGTCCCATTTTGGTTGAATATTCAGTTGCAGACTTTTTCTGATCTTTACAAGTCTCACTGGGACCTAGTTTCATAATATTTAAGGGAGTGAAGAGGTGTTTGAAGGGGCAGGGACATCAAGCTCATTACATGGTATGTTCTGATGGAGGAAGAGGATGACAGGGACAGGAAACCTCCTGACTTTTAGAATGAATGTAGTATGTAGTTGTACGAAGATTTCAGTTCAAAAAGAAAACTGGCTCACATCAAGTATCTACACAATCAGTACTCTGCACTGGAGACTGCTGAGAATGATTACAACTTGAAGCAGTGCAGTCCAGACCATGGCATCAAAGGGGATGGGCTGCACACGGGAAACAAAGAGGAGAAATGGAACCATTACAAGGAGATTCCCGAGTTAGGAAGGCACCTGTAGCCATAATTTTCAATCCCACATGGCATGTTGCTTCCTCCATGCTATGGTAAAGGACATCATGGAGAAAATACAGATATTCTGCAGGAGCAAGGGAGTGAACCAGAAACTGTGGTACATATTTATAGCAATGACATAACAGATGGCTGGTAGCCTACAGTCTCTGTGTTATTTCTAGTGCTGTGTGCCAGTAAGAAACAAAGAAGATATGGAAGGTTAATCTGTGGCTCAAAGTACAGTGCAGTAGGGTAGGAGGCCCCAAAGCAAAAGGAACAGATTCAGAATAACAGATAGGCCTTTTAGGACTGAGATAGGGTGGTGAAGAAGGCATTTGTCACGCTTGCCTTCATCGGTCAGAACACTGCGTAAAGGGATTGGGACGTCATGTTGTGTCTGTACGGGACACTCGTGAGGCCACTTTTAGAATACTGCATACAATTCTGGACACGCTTCTATGGGAAAGATGTTGTCAAAACTTGAGGGGTGCAGAAACCATTTACAAGGATGTTTCTGGGACAGGAGGGTTTGACTTATAGGCACAGGCTGAAAAGGCTGGGGCTTTTTTCCTCTGGAGCATCAGAGGCTGAAGTTCACAAAATCTTGAGGGGCATAGACATGGTGAATAGCCAAGGTCTTTTTCCGAGAGTGGGTCAGTCCAAAACTAGAGAGTTTGGGTTTAAGGTAAGAGGGGAAAGATTTGGAAAGGTCCTGAGGGATAACTTTGTAATGTAAGTGTATGAAACGACCTGGCAGAGGAAGTGGTCGCGGTGGGTAAAATTACAACATTTAAAAGGCATCTGGATGGACATATGAAGGATTTAAAGGGATTTGGACCAAATGCTGGCAAATGGGATGAGGTCATATTGGGATGTCTGGTCAGTGTGGACGAGTTGGACCAAAACCTGTGTTTCCATGATGTATGACTCAATGTATTAATGACTTAGATGAGGAAAGTGAAGTTGGTATAACCAGTTTGGCAGAGGAGACAAAAATAGGTGGGAAGGAAAGCACTGAGGATGACACAAAGAATCTGTAGAGCAATATGGACAGTTTAAGCAAATTGGCAACAACTTGGCCAATGGAATATAATATGGAGAAATGTAAGGCGGCCAAATTGGCAGGAAAAATGGAGGAACTGAATGGTGAAAAACTGCAGAAAACTGTAGTACATGGCATTTGGGAATCCTCATGAATAAGTCACAAAAACCTAGCATTGGAGTTCAGCAGGTAATAGGGAAAAGAAATTCAACGTTGGCCTTTATTCAAAGGGAATGAAATGTAAAAATAGGGAAGTCTTGGTAAAATGATATATGGTACGAGTTAGTTCACAGTATTCCAGGTGTGGACAATTTATCTAAGGAAAAATACACTGCCCCTGGACGCAGTCCAGAGAGAGTTCACGAGGTTAAGCCTGGGTATGGGGAGCTGTCTTAGGAGGACAGGTTGAGTAGGTTGTGCCTGTGGTCATTGGAGTTTAGTAAAATGAGAGGCAGCCTTAGTGAAATGTATAAGATTCTTAGGGAACTTGACATGGTAGATGCAGACAGATTGTTTCCCCTTCTGGGAGAATTTAGGACAAAAGGCACAACCTCAAAGTAAGGGGTTGCCCATTTTAAGACAGAGATGAAGTGGAATTTCTTCTGAGGGTACTGAATCCGTGGAATTCCTTGTTGTGTGGGCTATAGAGGCTGGGACCTTAACTGTATTCAAGCCTGAATAGACAGATTTTTAATCAGAAAGGGAACCGAGGGTTACAGGTAAACCCCAGTTTGCAAGCAGGTTCCATGCGGGAGTCTGTTCCAAAGCCAATTCATGCACAAGTCAGGACACAATGCAGAACAATACAAGGGATAACACAGCGTGGAACTGGAGGAACACAGCAGGTCAGGCAGCATCAGAGGAGTAGGAAAGTTGACGTTTCGGGTCAGGACCCTCCTTCAGAAGGGCGCCGACCCGAAACGTCAACTTTCCTACTCCTCTGATGATGCCTGACCTGCTGTGTTATCTCTTATTCCAGCATCGGCAGTTCCTACTATTGCGGAACAACACAAAATAGCTGTTCGCAAGTACGGGAAAATAGTCATATGCGAATCTTTAAAACTAATATTAATACATTCCTATATGCGGTTGCATTAGTTAAGCATGCAATATTGCAAATGTTTGTGAGTCATACGTTCCCAAATCAGAGTCCCCCTTGTATGGGTAAAGGCAGGAAAGTGGAGTTGAGGATTATCAGATTAACCACGATCTCATTGAATGGCAGAGCAGTCTTGATAGTCTGAATGATCTAAGAAATGGCAAAGTCACACATACTTGATTGATTGATTTTATCATCACGTGTACTGAAATACAGCAAAAATTTTTGTTTACGAGTAGTACAGGCAGATCACAGCAAGCAAAGGTTGTATAGATCAAAAAGACTTAGAGGCATACAGGTCACATTATTTGAGGCTAGAGTCCATTCAACAGTCTGATAACAGCTGGAAAGAAGCTGTTCCTGAACCTGCTTGTGCATGTGTTCAGGCTTCTATATCTTCTGCCTGACAGAAGAGGTTGTAGGAGGTCATTACCAGGGTGCGATGGGTCTTTGATGATGTTGGCTAGTACCAGAGGGATTGGAGAGTGAGAATACAGTACCCTTGTTCAAGAAAGTATGTGAGGACATTCCGAGTAATCAGTTTAAAATCAGCAGTGGGCAAAGTTTTCAAAACAATAATCACAAAACACGTTAAGGTATGTTTGAAGAGGTTAGATACTGTACAATTAAGGACAGCCAGTATGGGTTTGTAAAATGCAAATCATGTATGACGAATTGAATATTTTGAGCAAGAAGGATTTGATGTGAGGAATATAATGGACATTGGCTATATTGATTGCAAGAAAGTATTTGACAATTACACTTAAAAGGCTGGGTAACAACACAGAGGCTCTTGGTGCAAGGGGTTGAATAAAAAAATTGGATGAAGGACATGAAAGAGCAAGTCAGGTCACTGATTTTTATGATATACCTTCATAAATGACTTGGCAAGTAGAATACAGAATAAAATTTCAAACTGTCAACGATATTAAAACTGGAGGCTTTATTCTTTCAAGAGATGTGGCCATTACTAGTAGTCTACATTTGTTGCCCAACCCTAACTGCCCTTAAAGTGGCTTGCTAGACTACGTTGGAAAGCAGTTAAATATCACCTACATTGCTGTTTGCCTGGAGTCACACGTAGGCCAGACCAGGTAAGGATGGCAAATTTCCTTCTCAAATGGACAAATGGACATTCGTGAAACAGATTTTTGTTTTACATCAATAGTGATATTTTAATAGCACCATTCCTGAAAAAGCTATCAAATCCACAGGTTTTACAAATGCACTAGCTGCTGATTACATTTGAACCTATGTATCCCCAGAGCACTATTTTTAATATGGGTTCAAGAAAGCACAACTAATGACAAAGAACAAAGAAAATTACAGCACAGGAACAGGCCCTTCGGCCCTCCAAGCTTGTGCCTGGACCCTTTGGTCCATCCAATCAATGTCTTATTGAAGTACAGGTGATAATGTGAGGAGGCAAATTAGCTTGGGAAAAAAAACCTCACTGAAACGTGAAGCCTATATGAATTAAACCATTTGTTATCTGATGGTCAGCTTTGGCTACAGCATTAGTGTGAACTCCGCTTGTGCTGGACCTTTCAAATTCAGTGTCATGATGTGTTTGCCACTTTAAAAAGAAGTGTGAGGGATATAATGTGAAATTAACTGAACAAATCCAAAGAGTGCTAATTGTTTGTGTTTGCTTAAAAGGGACTGCAGGTATGACATTCATTCTCAATACGTTACTTTGCACCTTGGTATGCACTATCAAAGGAAGAAAACCTTAAAAAGGAATAACATTAAAACAGAATAAAAACAGAAACTGCTGGAAAAACTCAGCAGATCTGGCAGCAACTGCAGAGAGAAAGCAGAGGTAACCTTTTGGGTCCAGCAATACAGCCATTGCATCTGTATAGCAATACAGATATTGCTATGACACGACTGAATCACCCAATAAAGTAGTCAAGGAGAATGAAAATGGAGTCCTTGAAAACTAACAAGTAGCCACAAAAAAATCTCACAAGGACCCTTCAATAAAAAATATTTGACCTGGCAAGAATGATATTAGGAATTAGGGATTTGTGCGATGTGGGGAGAGAAAACTTCATAGTATGGGAAAATAAAGGTTACGACAAAAGTTAAAGATCTAATCAAGACATGCAAAGTCCCCGACTTACCTGTTTGTTGGAATCAGGTTAACACAAAATGGTGACCAAGATCCTGTACTTAAGAAGTACTGCTTATTAAAACACAAATTCTAAAATCACAAGTGATCAAAGAGGTAAACTGGGGACTTTACATATCTTGATTAGATCTTCAACTTTTGTGCTGATCCTGGTGGGGCTCAAGAATCAATGCACTTCCCCAAATGGGCACAGAAGAGTTGTTGGAGCTGCACTCATCAGGCAAATGAAAAGTATTCCATCGCATTCTGACTTGTGCCTTACAGGTTAGGTGGACTGGCCATGCTAAATTGCCCACAGTGTCCAGGGATGTACAAGCTAGGTGGACTACCCATGGGAAATGCAGGGTTACACGGATAGCATGATGGTGGAGTGGGTGGGCGGTTGGTCTGGGTGGAATGCTGTTCAGAGGGTTGGTGTGGACTTGATGGGCCGAATGGCCTGTTTCCACACTGTAGGGATCCTATAGGTCTATCTGTCAACACATGGCTCTACTAGTTAAATGTCTAACCTTTTTTAAATATCCTATTCAAATAGACAAAAAGAAATAGGTTTTGTGTTGGGGGCGTGGAGGGAGGGAAAGAAACTGGGAACCACAGAGCAATAACACCTAATCACAGAGTTTGCTAGGATGATCCATTTGGCTTGTTAGGACTTTGCTCTTCAATCTTTATTCTCCAGATTCCTTCCCCCTTTTTCTAAACAGGTACAGGACAATCAATATACTAAATACAGAGACTTTTAGTTACCAGTTAAGGGCAATATCTTACAGCAACTGGTGGGAGAAAATAACTGGCTTTATTCAGAATTCAGGTATTCTTACTTCAAAATGAGGGAGGCATAACCTACCCTTCTGGAGGTCTGCAGGCTTCTCACTGTATCATTCACACCCACAAGCTGTTCAGCTACCCAGGAACTACAGAACTGCTCTCAGGCACAAACCATTCAACTACTTGTTGTTGGCCAAACCTCAGCTTGTTTGTCAGTGGCCTGGTGCTAGGCTACTGACAAACTGCTTGAACAAAGAAGAGGTGTAAACATCATACACAATGACTATCAGTAACTTGTTTTTACAAGTGCAACAATTCCTTCCACAACCATTGTTTTTAAAATAGTCCTTTTTCCATTGCAGTCTGCAATATTGAAAACATTATATGTTCCTTGCAACTCACAATAAGGTTGATGACACCTTCTAATAAGAACCAGCCCACTTGATTGGAACCACATCCACAAACATTTACTCCCTCCACCAGGGTCACAGTAGCAGCAACATGTACCATCTACAAGATGAAGAAATTCACCAAGGCTCCTTAGACAACAACTTCTAAATCCATGACCACTAACATTTAGATGGACAAAAACAACAGATACTTGGGAAACCCACCACCTGCCAAGTACTACTTCAAGCCATTCATCATCCTGACTTGGAACTATATTGCTGTTCCTTCAGTGTTGCTGGTTCAAAATACTGGAACTCCTTCCCTAACAGCCAATGATGGCAGCAGATCAAGAAAGCAACTCAACACCACCTTCTCAAGGACTCAATTAAGGATGGACAATAAATGGTTGTCCAGCCAGTTACACCCACATCCAATGAATGAACAAAAACATACACAATAAAGAAAGGATTAGGATTGTACTGATACAGTAAGATGAAGCTATAAGAAATACATAGTTAAATTGGAAAGAGTGCAAAGGACATTTATGAGGATGTATCAGAGATAATAGGTACTGCAGATGCTGGAGAATCCGAGATAACAAGGTGTGGAGCTGGATGAACACAGCAGGCCAAGCAGCATCATAGGAGCAGGAAAGCTTGACGTTTCGGGCCTTTCTGATGAAGGGTCTAGGCCCGAAAC